>JABTXL010002812.1:1807684-1854306 GCA_025134845.1 Neodon shergylaensis
TGCTCTGAGAGGAAGGACACAGCAGGTGCTCTGAGAGGAAGGACACAACCAGGGTCTCACACAGAGTTGGAGATGAGATTTGTTGATTGAGTTTGGAAAGAGGAGGGAGAGAGCAGGCCTGCAGCTGGCCTGTGGGTCCTCAGGTCTGCCTTCTGAATTGGGAGCTGGGAAGAAAGGATGAGTGGGTAGGAAGGCGGAGTGGGGGGAGTTCTGCATGATCTGTTAAAAGGCGGTCAGATAGGAAGGGGAGGCTGCAGCAGGTGGCCTCCCACAGAGCTAGGATTGAATGGGAAGTGGAGCTGTTTGGTTAGCTCACCTGATGTCCTGGCAGGATGGCTGGTGGGTGATCAGGGATTGCCTGCTGGAGTTGGGGGCTTGGAGAATGGGGTGAGTGGGGGCGGAGTTGGAGACCGGTATGATCCATTTGAGATGGGGGCAGAGAGTATCCGATGCCTTTATAATGTCGGGATTGATTTTCATTAAAAAGAATTATGAAGGCATATTTATATTAATTTATGAAATTGAATTTTCATAAACTTCCCTGAATTTATGAACCTAAATGCTCACTGATTTTCCCTAATCTTTATGAGGTGTGCAGTCATGATTCCTCTTGGTGTATACACCTTTGTGGAATCTATTTGGGACTTGCCTTTAATCTTACTGATACTTCCCATTAGTTTCTGATATAGCTAATTGTTTCCTCTGAGATATTTATATTTGTGAAGTAGGTTTTGGAAATAAGGTCAGCAAATAAATTGTGAAAATTTGGATTGTTGGAGTGTATCTAAAGCATGCATTGCCTGTAGGCAGGGCATGAAGCAAGCCTGGCAGCAAAGCCTCGGACCAGAGTTACCTGGAAGGCCATGCTTACTTCCTTTCAAAGCTGAATGTTGTCTTCCCGTTTCTGAAGCACATCCTCTCCTGAGCTGCTGTGAGCTGGACGGCAAACTGCTCATCTCTATGTATTCCACTTTAGTAGCTAACACTTGTGCTCTCTTTGCACAGAATGGGACAGTCTGCTGCTCTGTGAATCTGGACTGTCTTGAAAACAACTGAAGTGTTTCAAATGGACTCATCACAGGATAAAGACGGACAAAATGACCATCCAGCCTGAGGAGGAAGAGGGAATGATTTTGTTTTATAAACGACAGTCGATTACCAAAGTCTCCATCTGAGGACGGTGTTTGGGTGGCCTTTGCCACTTTGCTCATCCTTGCTGACCTAGTCTAGATGCCTGCAGTGCCGTGCATTCCAGTCAATGGTTGTTGAGTCTCTGTGCTGTAAATCACCTTCCCCTCATCAGACCATTTGCGGATACATTTAAGGGATCCCATGATGAATGTTAATGTAATTTCGTTTATTTTGTGTACTAACATAATAGAGACTTGGCACCGTTTATTTATTTTTCTTGATTTTTGACTCAAATTCTAAAAATAAAGTTGCCTGTTGTGACGTGTGTCTCATTCACTGCACACGGTGTGGAGGTTCCCGTGGGACACGTTGATGAAGATGTGTAGCATCTGTCCATGGCATCCCGCACGGCATCCTTCACAGCATCCTTCCGTTTCAAACTGCTGAGCACTGATGCCCACTCACTCAGCTGAAAACTGCTCAGGGCAATTATGGTACACGGAAGGGAAAAGGATGCCAGACATCATTAAATATCATTTCAAAAAGTACTAGCTTCTCCCTGTTGCAAAAATAAATGAAGTGACCCATTTACTCAGAATTTCTAAGTGGTGGTCTTTTTTTTTTAACTTCTCTCATATGATCTTTTATTGATGCCTATTTTTAGTTCATTATTTTATTCTTCCACCTTTTTTTATTGAAAAAAAAAATCTCTGCTTCCTCCCAGCCTCCCATTTCCCTCCCCCTCCTCCCGCCCCTCTCCCCCTTCCCCCCACTCCTCTCCCCCTCCCTCTCCATTCTGAAGAGCAGTCAGGGTTCCCTGCCCTATGGAAAATCCAGGGTCTTCTCCCCTCCATCCAGGTCTAGGAAGGTGAACATCCAAACTGGCTAGGCTCCCACAAAGCCAGAACATGAAGTAGGAACAAAACCCCATGCCATTGTCCTTGGCTTCTCATCAGCCCTTATTGTCCGCCATGTTCGGAGAGTCAGGTTTTATCCCATGCTTTTTCAGTCACAGTCCAGCTGGCCTTGGTGAGCTCCCATTAGATCAGCCACACTGTCTCGGTGGATGGGCGCACCTCTCGTGGTGATCTTAAAAGCCCGTCTTGGCATTGGAAGCCAAAGTATGTATATGCCCATTTTACACAGGACTTACAGCCAGCAACATACTTGAATAGTCATTAATAAAATTAAGGGATTAATACAAGTCTTCCCTTACCCCACATTACATAAACAAGCATTAAGGAATCTGCTCAGTCATTGTTTTGGTGTGGTGGGTATTTGATTGGCACCCAATTCTAGCCCGGCGCGGTTCCACTAAAGACATTGCATCTTGTATGGCCGAAGAGAACACGAGCCTTTAAGAAGATTTCTTTGTGTGGGTTTATGACTGTCTTCACTCCCAGTGACGCTTTCTTTTCATTCATTCATTTTATTGAATTTATATGAGTGTTTTGCCTGCATGGATGTCTGTACACCGTGTGTGTGCCTGGTGCCTGTGGAGATCAGAAGGCATCAGGTCACCTAGAACGGGCATCACAGATGCTGGTGAACTGGGACTGCCACACAGGTGCCTGGAATGGAAGTCAGGTCTCCACAAGAGCAGCAAGTATTCTAAACTACCGAGCCAGCTCTCTAGGCCCCAGCCAACACTATATGTTTAAGGATTGGCAGTTATTCGGTTATCCAACATGATTACATTTCATCAGGTTTGTCAGGGCTGAGCGTCCAACCGTAGGTGGTACTTTTGAGACCAACATGCATTGCGCTGAATTAAGTTAGTCCCTGGACTGTTGCTCCCTGCCTTCATGCCTCAAAGTTCTAATTTGTTACATCAACGATGCTCTAAGTAATGTTTAAATCCTAAATACTAACATTATTAATTTAAAATTATAACCCCCGCATGCTGTCATTCACTAGTATTTTCCCAACAGAGATAATAGCCAGTGTTTTTCTGTGAAAATGGAGTGCTCTACGTGAAGTCGACAGTATATGACGAATCACAATGACCACAAATTGAATATTACACTTGGCAAAGACAGATACGGTGTGATAAATTACAAAACATCATATTTTATCTCAATTCCTTACATGGAACCCTGGGGTAAAGTATTGAAAATTACCCTTTGAAAAACATTTACGACAACTCAATTGAAAAGAAACCCTTCCAGTGTTATAAAAAAAAAACATTTACAGGACTTGTGACCGCATCTATAGAGCACAGTGTGATGCGGAGTCCTCCCTTTTGTTGGATTAGCCACTTTGCTTACGTGTCCTGGTACTTCCCACAAAGACCAGGTTAATGCTGTTCCTATCCCCCTGTATGGAAAGTCTGCTGACCTCTGCCCTAGAAAATGACAGGTGCATACCTAAGAGCCATCTGCACTTTTTTTCTTCCAAGATGTCAAAAAGCCACGGTTTTATTTGAATTCCCATGTGTTGCTAGTCTACTGAAGTACAGTTAACGCCAATAGCCCAAAGTACTTACTCTTATAAATACCATTCTCAGACTCAATACTTTCTTTTCTTCTGAAACTTAATGGAGTGAATTTAATCAGGGCTAATTGCAAACAGCTGTAGTGTCTATCAATAAGGAATATGCTTTTGGTATAATACACTAGGTGACATTTCATTGTTAAAGACTCATTGATCTGGATTAGGTGACATGTGGCTCTAGTTCCAGCCACTGCTGGCAGAGGGTGGGAGCTGAAGCAGAACAGGAAGTCTCTTGACTTCATGAGTTTGACTATCCTATAAGAATATAATATCTATAAGAATATATAACTTCGTATGTATGATGCTTTCTATGATCCACTGGGGAAACTAAAATACTACTGTAGATATAACCACTCCATAGACCTGTCTCAGAAACCAAAATCTACCCAGTGTTCCCACACAGAAAGTGTTTGATAAAAAGCAGGGTTTTTCTGGTTGGAACAGGGCAGGACACTCTGAGAATACACACCTGCATAACAGCTAAAGGGAGAAGCACTTAGAGGCCACTGTCCTAGGTTCTTGACTTTTCTTCAGCAAAGAAGCCCGAGCTCAAAATGATTATGTATACTGTTCTGTCATAATAGGAGCAGCAGGCTGCGGCCCGGCCTCTGCATGGCTAGCTTAGCCCCAGAATAATTAAACAGAAACTGTATTCTTTTAAACACTGCTTGGCCCATTAGTCCTAGCCTCTTACTGGCTAACTCTCACATCTTGATTAACCCATTTCTATTAATGAGTGTAGCACCACGAGGTGGTGGCTTACCGGAAAGGATCTTAATCAGCATCCATCTTGGAGAGGAGAGCTGTAGCGTCTGCCTCACTTCCTTCTTTCTTCCAGAATTCTGTTCTGTTTACTCTGCCTACCTAATTTTCTATCCTATTAAAGGGCCAAGGCAGTCTATTAACCAATGAGAGTAACACATAGACAGATAACCTTCCTCCATCACTGTTCAGAGTTAACAACCAATTGATTGTAGACCTAGAACTGGGTCTTCTCTGTCCTGTCCTCCCCTGAGTTCCAAACAAACTTCTACATCTAAGCTTTGCTTTCTCCTTCTAGAAGGATGACTGTAAAAAACAACTCACTTGTGCAGGAGCCGTGCCGGCTACTGTACTCATCTCTCTCTTGACTGCTATGGCTTTATGGAAATTCTCATCCTAGTTCTGTGAAACATTCAGATTAGAAGACTAGATGGTACCAAAACCCATGAGAAAAATGAGCCCTTCACACAATCACTGTATCTTGGGGATTATTGGAAAATAAAGCAATATATAAAAGCAACTCCTGAGAGATTAAAACACGAGAACACACACACACACCAAATACACTCAGACTACAATGGCCCTTGGCACTGAGAGACAATTCCACAGACAACCTATGTTGTGAGTTCATTATCATTCTTTCATTACTTCAATGGCAGTATGACAGACTCTCCAGGTACAGAAAGGAATAAGACAAAATTGGTCTCTATGCTCAAAGCTTTAGTGGCTTATGTAAAAGATGGAAACCAGAAAACAGAGACCCACAGAGCAAAACAGCAGCCTGGGCCAGTATGAGGAAGGAAAAGACATGGAGGTGAACTGTAGGAACTGGGAGCCCACCTTAGATGGGGAAGCTGCCAGAATCCAAGCAGTGAAGAAGAGCCTATGAGCACAGAAGTGCAGGAATCGTTCCAGAAAAGACACAAATGCACAGAATTGCAAAGTGGAAGCAGGCTTGGCTTGCTGGGGATTATTACACAGAGCCAAGGGCCAATAAATAAGTGGAAAATGTTGTGATGTAAAGAGACAGTAGAAGACCTGAGAGGAGGCGAGGGGAGAGTGGAGGAGAGGGGAGAGTGGGGGAGAGCTGAAGTGGAGGGAAGGGAGGAAAAGGGAGGAAGGGAAAGAGTACGATAGTAAAGGAGAGGGATGAGAGCAGAGGAAAAAAAGGGAGCAGAGAAAAGGAGAAATGGAGAGGAAAGGGGAAGACAAAGGAGGGGAGGGGAGAGAGAGGAGGAGAGCAGGAGAGGGGGATCCTAGAGCCAGAAGTTACAGACTACATTCATGTGATGGGCATAGACAGGTTTCATTCTGGGGTCACTGGAAGATTTTAAATGATGAAACATTGTTTACACAACCTTTTATCTACTCATACATCTAGGCACATTTTAGCTATCAGTTCATCTGTGTCTCATTTCTGCTCCATAATCGTGCGGCATCCGCCACGTGCCTAATGAAGACAAGAGACATCCATATCCCCTAGAACCAGGGCTTCTATACAGCCCTTCCTCAAATGGACACAAGCCATCCTGTCCTCAACACTTCAAGGAAAACAGTCGGACTTGGACCTTTAAAGCTTTATTTTGTATCTCTTTTACTTTCTATTAACTTCTTAGGTCTTTCCACTGGCTTCATAAAGTTCTATATCATATGACAGTTATGGTATCTAACAGCTTTGTTCATGAATGGGAGAACACAGAGGACACTAGATGCTTGAATTAACCGGGGAAGTGTAGATGCCACTACCTTCCACAGTGTTAGGACTTAGAGTCAACTCTCCAAGTTAGTGTCCAACACACAGTACGACAGTTTGCATGGAAATTATATTATCAGACAAGATGTTTACTTAATTAGCAGAAACTTTTCAGGATGCTAATGTGTTGTCTTTTAATAAAAGAAATCGATTATTGAGGAGTCAAAACACTAGATCACAAGAAAGAAGTCACATGGCATAATTATTTAAACACACAAAATGCAAATTTAAATAAATAGACCAGCGAGTGATACGGCAACGTCATATGATCAAAAATGTTGAACTTTGCCGGGCGGTGGTGGCGCACGCCTTTAATCCCAGCACTCGGGAGGCAGAGGCAGGCGGATCTCTGTGAGTTCGAGACCAGCCTGGTCTACAAGAGCTAGTTCCAGGACAGGCTCCAAAACCACAGAGAAACCCTGTCTCGAAAAACCAAAAAAAAAAAATGTTGAACTTTAAGGGGACATTTATACAATTTTTGGAATGTTTTAAGTATGTTTTAAGAAGGCAAAGAAGCAAATGAAGAAAGAGGAGCTAGGAGCACTTGTCTTCATTACAAACTTAAAATGTGGGAATCTTAGAAAAAATATCAGACACTGACTTCAGCACCTAAGAAATCTAGAAGAAACCATGAAACACACAGTTCTGGAAGCTAACCTGGAATGCAGCACACTCGGTGCTTGCTAGAGCCACTGAACACAGTGAGCCGGGACTGGAGTGGCATCTGTGTGGATGTGGCACGCACAGGAGAGTGTTCTTAGCTAACTTCATGTGTGAGGAGATTGAAAGTGGCATCGAACACATGGATCACTAAACTAGAAAACCGTAGTGATGACTGTGCTAGAGTTGAAAACAGCAAATGTTAGACCAGCCACGTAAGTGCATGGAGCCCTGGGGAAAGGAAGGAGATTCATCATAGCAGAGTCCTTACCTTGCCGGTCCCTGCCAACTGCTTGCAGCTTACCATCAGCTGAGCGTGCAGGACCAAATTCCAAATAAGTCTATATTTCTAGAGAAGCCAGGTGTATTTCTGTGAACATGTGCCATTATGAATTGTAAAATCTTCATTTTAAAGAGGACTCTGAGGAGCTGGGGGGGATGGCTCAGCAGATAAGACACCTCTTGCTCTGCTGTGGACCCAAGTTCAGTTCCAGTAGCCACAGGGACGTTCACAGCCACCTGCAATGCTGGCTCCTGGGGATCCAACACCTCCTTCTGGACTTCACTGGAACTTTCCATACAAAGCACACACACACTAAATAAAATTCTTAAAATAAGAATATGCGTAGGCTGCAGAAATAAACCATGCCTGTGGACTGATAAATGCTTCAGTTTTCACTTCTCTTGTTTTGAGACGTGCTGTCTCTTAGGTCTTCAGCTCTTATAACTCAGAAAATCAGTTACTATTTCCTGTCTCTATCTGTAGACATTTCTTGGCCCTTTTTCATTCATGTTAACCAGACAACACTTAACAGTTTGCCTCTAAACTCCAGAGTTCCCTGTTTGTTCTTTCTAAGGATGCAAAACCTGAGTGCTAATAATCTCATTTAGGACTTCAACTGAATAAGAATAGCTAGCTACTTCTTTAAAATATTTATCCATTGGCTTATTTTTATGTATCTGTGAGTTTTGTCTTCATATATGTCAGCTCCTCTGGAACTGGAGTTACAGACAGTTGTGAGCTGTCATGGGGGTGCTGGCAATAGGGCCCTGGTCCTCGGGAAGAGGCGTTGGTACTTATACCCACTGAGGATCTCTCCAGGTCCCTGGTGCTGTTTGGAGAAAGGCCTCACTTGGAAGACTTGAGCTTCAATGGTTTACTGCCTAGGTGTCAAATATCAAATAATTCTCAGAGATGTATCAATGAACATCAACTCTTACTACAGCTTAGGGTAAGAGCAAGCTGGTTAAACACGAGCAGTTTCCTGCCAGGTTTCAACAGGATTTTCAGTCTGTCAAGCAGCAAGAGGCAGCCAGCTCAGGGAAGCTGGGAGCACAGAGCCCAGGGCCTGCTGGCAGCTGTGGGGCTGTCACCAGCAGAGGAGAATGGAGGCCAGGTCTCTTCCCATCCCTGTTAGCAGAGCCGCCAGCCACTTGGAAAAAAGACTGTTCATGAGCAGATAGGAACAAATAATAAGAGTAAACGTAGCTAAAGCAAACGACCAAGTGTAAAAATAGCCTTGGGTATTTGTTTTCTGGGTGACTTCTGCAGCAAGATGCCACACGACTTGAATGCATGGTATACACAGAATCTACATGTTCCAGAATGCAAGAGGATGACACTTAGGAAGCTGGGGATTGATATGACAGTGTCTGACTAAAATGTCATGCAACAGAAGGGAGTGTCTCATAGCTCTGGCATCATTTCCTTACCGTCACTCATTGGTTGGTAGCTCACTTTTTAGGCTAGACTGGCCAGCTTTCGATGCCAGACATCATCCTGTTTCCACCTCTCCTGTTCTTTGATGACACGCACACCCTGCTGTTACTGAGTTGAATAGGATCTGCGGATCATGCTCCCTACTTGCATGGTAAGCGTTTTACTGGCGAACTGCCTCTTCAGCTCTGAAGTGTAGAAGCATGAAATCAAGGTGTCAGCAAGACATTGATCTCTCCAGAGCACCCTCCTCTGCTTCTCCAAGCTCTGAATAGCTCTTAGTCATCTGTGTCTTTTAGCTCTGTAACTGCAGTCTCTGACACTGAGAAAACATGGACTTTTCCATCTTTATCTGTGTTCCTCCTTTATGGATACCTGGCATTGGATTTAGAGCTCATTCAAGATTCTAGAATTACCTGATCATCTTAACATCGTTAACATCTGCAAATATTTTTAAAGTTCCACATAAAGTAACATTCACAATTCTGAATATTACCATGTGGATACAACAGGCATGGGGCCAGCAATCTGCCAACTGCCACTTTGATTTTATTTAAGATACTTTAGTCAGTAGTGGTGGCACCCATTCAATGTGTACCAGCGACGAAGTAGAAAAATATCACAAGTAGAAACTTGAGCCAAATGCTTCCCTCCGCCTGTTTTATTTTCTTTAAAACTTTCTGAGCATGCAGCAGACATATAATCAATCGGATATTTATCTGGAATGTTAATAGGTCTCACAAAGCTGAAGCATTCACATCTAAGGCAAATGCAGGTTTTCTCCAGCTTGCCAGAATTCCGAATAAACCTTCAGTACCATGGTAGTGTTTTTTTCTTGATCAGTGTCTATTTCTTGTCAGTAGCTCCTTCACCCACCAAAATAAGAACAAGTTTCCTGTGGCCTGGATATGCAATTAAGTTCATTATCTTAATCTGTAGGAATTACTGTTCTGTTACTGTGATAAAACTTCATGACCTAAAACAACATCAAGGAAGGGTTTGTTTCACCTCTGTTTGTAGAGGAATAAAGTCTGCCACGGTAGGGACAGCATGGTGCGGCTTCAGGAGCCAGAAGCTGACTGGGCACATTTCTTCATGCACAGAGACGAGTGGTGGTGAAGATATGAACGCTTGGATGCCAATCCCAGTGGTGGCTTCCTCCAGTGATGTTGCACCTCCTAAAGACACCATAAGCACCCCCCAAAGCTCCACTGACTGGGAACTAAGTGTTCAAATGTGGGAGCCTACAGGAGATGTTTCAAATGACCACATCACCTAGGATCTAAATTGTGTAAAAAAATTAACTATGTCCTTCTCTGTTTCATGAAAAGATAGTTTCTAAGATTTATTTTGAAGAAATGAGGCCATATTTACATCCAACCACTAGACCATAGCCTACTGATCCCATGCCCATAACCTCTGTGCTATAGGACCTCCTGGAGAAAAACAAAGAATGAAGGTCTAATTGGTGCCTTGAAGACAACACTGGGTTAAGCATCAGGCCAGTGTTTGATATTTTATACTTGCTGTATTCCTAAAAACCAGAGGCAGCAATCCACACATTTTGCTTATGAGGAAAAGGGGACAGGAACTTCTCCTCTAACACACATCTATGAGCAGAGGGTTTGGAGTCCCAAAGCTAAAGTGCACAAGGGGAGTGGGAAAGACTGGCTAGGGAACTGGACAGGCACTAAGAGAAAGAGAACAGGGGTGGAGATGAGAGGTGTCTGTCCTTCAGGTCAGGTGGATGTGTTGGATTGGGTTACAGGAGATCCGAGACTCATCCTGTTTCAGGTAGGACGGCCATTGTTTCTGGACTTCTCAGCTTGACTAGGCTATGTTGTCCTCGATGCAATGTGTGTACCCGGACCGTGTAAAGCCGGAGGGACATCCTCGCTGCTGGACTCCACAGCTGTTAATTTTCACTTCTGAGTTCCGGCTGAGGTGGGTAATCACACCCAGCTGTCTCCTGCTCCCCTGCTGCTGCGTTCTCTCAGGCCTGGGAGTCGTCATTGATTCTCATGAGTTGGGATGTACTGCTGGCTGGAAAATGCATCTGCTGTCCTGTACCTCCAGAGGCTTCTTCATCACCTGCCTCTTGACTGTGGTTTTGGATGGTTCAGACACACTGCGTTTCAGGGCGGAGATTTATCTTCCTCAGAGCCTTCCATAGCAATTGTAGAAAATATAAAATGTCACTGCCATTCCATAGTGAAAAAATACCAAATGTCTGGAGCATGGAATAAAAAGGTATCCTGTGAAAAAGACAAAGATTAAGGGTGGATCTAAGGAATTAAGAGCAACGATAGCTGGCTGGCTGGCTGGCCTTTGTGAGTGGCTCAGCCGTAAAGGTGAGACCAGAGGATGGAAGATCCAAAATTGATGAGACATCCTTGCCCGGCTCCAAAGATGGTGAGGCATAGAGGCTGTCCTGAGAGACCCCCTTTGTGAGTAGTTGTCCGTGTCTTCTTATGGGGTTTCCCACCTACTCTTTGAATCTTTCTGAATGCATATTTATGGGAGATACCATGTCGTTATTTTACTGTACATCTATTTTGGACACAGCTATTTAGGAAGTCAGGAATTGGTAGATGGAGATGCACTTTTATAGACATCCAACAGAAACAAATATATCTGCTTGAGATGAAGAGACACAGCCATGGCAGCAAGAGAGAACATTTGCTGCACAAACAACTGGAAGCTGGACATCCACTCTGCTAGTGTTTAGAATCCAGACACTATTAGTTATTGATTGTGACCGATCCCAAGAAGCAGGGCATGGTCAGTGCTTGAGTGTTCTCTGAGACATCAGGGAGGGCCAGACTCATGGAGAAGCCTGTAGGCCAGACTCCACAGCCAGGAGACAGCCAGGAGATTGACAGGAGCCTGATATTAGCAGTGACAAGGAAACGAGTGGCATCAATTGAGGTTTGACTGTTTTCTGATGTTTGATAAGGAGACAGTTTGGAGCATGGAGATGATTTGAAGGATGAGCTTGATCATACCATGCAACACATGGGTGAGGCCACTTTTACTGCAGAAACTGAGCAGCAAGGCTGACCGATGGAAAAAGCAGAACAAAGTCTATGTGGAGGACACATCATGAGTTGGAAGGAACACAATTTTTAGGGATGGGCAGACCTAAGTTTGAAACCCATTTTCATCAACTCTGAGGTGAATTGAGTGTGAATAAATTACTATGTTGTTGTCTCAATGTCATGTAACCTCATTTAGTAATTTTGTCATTAAATTAAATGTTTTAATTAAAAGTAGTGGAGGGAGAGAAGAGGGGAGAGGGAGTAGGGAATACCATACTTATAATCCTTGTTGATATTCATGAACGATGGTTACTTGAAGAAACACCTTTAATCCATTTCACACAGATCTTCCTACTGTTTGCCCAACTTGCCTCCTTCTCTTAGGCAGTCATTTAAGTAGCTGAATAGAGCTTGGCTCAGGCTTTTCTTTAGTATTCAAGGCATTCTGGAAGTATTGATGAGCCATCAAGCAAATATATGTCTTAGTCCTTGTTCCCCAACTCCAAGACACTGAATGCACAATTTAAATGTGTGAGTCATTTTGCATGTGGAGGAGGAAATTGTAGAAGAATAAGGAACTGGTTAAATCCGGTGCAGGTTGGCACTGGACCTTCGTGGCCCTTCTGTGTGGATAAGTGGAATAATGACCAGAGGGTGTGTTACAAGTCCAGAGTGTGAGCAAACAGGCAACACTTAAAAAGGGTGACCTAGCAGTCAAAGGATCAGATTACCATGGTATAGACTGGCCCGGTAATTCAGAGTCATTGAGTCTGATAAACAGCAGGCTGGTGAAGAGGCTGGGTATTGTTTTCCTCGGAAGATCTGCAAGGCGAAAACATTCTACATTGAACAGGAGACTACCTCCTTCTTTTGAAAAATTAAGGACTAGAAGGGAATTGGGGCCTGAGACTGAAGAGATGTCTCAGTGGTTAAGAGCTCTGGCTGCTCTTGCAGAGGACCCAGGTTTCATTCCTAGCACGCACGGTAGTTTACAAACAGCTGTAAGTCCAGGTCCAGGACATCTGGTGCCCTCTTTCAGACTCTGGCCAGTAAGCGTAAATGTAGCCCATAGATATTCATGTAGACAAAGCACCCATACATATAAAAGAAGATAATGTATGTTAGAAAAATCAATAGAGCGAAATTATGGACAAACAGTATATTTAGTAGTGTTTTAAGATGTTAAAGGACAAAAAGAAGGTTAAAATCATGGAGATGGGTGGATTAGCTCCAACAATGGCTTCTGCTGTATCCTCCATCCACAAGGCTGTGAATTGGTCTAGCATTGCTTTCCAACAAGCCTTACATATCTAAGAGTTATTGACTCCCAAACATTCAAACTGTGGTCCATATGGAAGGTAAAAATTCAAGGCCAGGTGTTCAGAATGAAGCCTTCGCTAATGTGGTCTTGATGAATGAAGGGGCAGGTGAGACATGAAGGACCCCATAGCAATTACAATACCCGCTGTCTCAAGGCAACACTCAACACACAATTACTTCTTTCTACTCCAGGGAAGGATGGCACCAATGATACAATTACAGAAACTGTGGATATTATCATATTGCTTTCATACTATAAACAGCTCACACTATATTCAAACAGCAGGCAGAAGAATATGCAATTATCTTCTCAGATCTAATTATCTATATCATTTAGAATAAAAACAACTTAAAACAAAACCAAAACATTTTAATGCTATTTAGCTTAGAGGAGGAAATGTCGAGCAGCCCCATGGCTTTTATATATGCATTTGATATATTTACACCTTGTCCAAGTTTAAGGCTAAACACACATGTTATGTTCCAATTGTGTATCCCTCACTAAGGGAGAGAAAATAATGAAATCATGCGGGCCCTTTTCCTGGAGGAACTTAAAGCTTTACAATTGTCATAATATATGGACTTAAAATGAGGACTAAGAGTTTCCCAAAAGTCACCATTAGATGTTGCAGGGCAAAGCAAGAACACCAAGAACTTGTGCATAAGATGGCAGAGTGTGGGCTGTCTTCATCTGAAAAACAAAACAAGATAAGCAAGAAAGAAACAGACTTTAGTCCAGAGAGAAAAAGAATATAAAAAATTCATAAACTCAGGAAAAATATAGAGCAAATGCTGGCGACCAATACAAAGCAAGCCGGTGGCATGGCTCCTGGGCAGCTGGGAGATGCACACACTGTTTGTTGGGCAGGAAATGAAGCAGCCCTGCCTTCAAGACAAGCACTCAACCCTCACAGGCCTCAAACCCACGTGCAGGCTCAGAGACACAGTTCCTCCTCTCAATATATCCCTGAACTTAGACAGAAAAATTCCAATAAAATTACTACAAATCATATTTAAGAACAGATGAAAATGAAAAATCATGAAAAAGTGATATTCACCTCAAGGATGCAAGATTGATTCAGCAAACACAAATTAGTAAAGGTAATACAACAGAGAAATAGACACAAAGTCAGAAACCACATGATTACGTTGATGGTAGAATGAAAAGCCTTTGGAAAAAGCTTAACATCCTTATTCTTATTTAAAAAGAAAAATACTTTGAAGAAGCTAGGATTATAGGGATCATCATCATAATAAAGGCCGTGACTGCCAAACGTTAGGAGGAGAGAGAGTCCAGGTTGAAGGTCTCCTCTGAGCCCCTCTCCACAAAGGGGAGGAGAAAATGTGAGAGCCAGAGGGTTGGAAGACACTGGGAGAGCATGGCCTGTGGAATCACCTAAGCAAGGCCCATGGGGCTCACAGAGACTGAGGGACAATTGCTGAGCATGCATGGACCTGTGCTAGGTTCTCAGCATGTATGTTATGGTTCATGGCTTGGTGTTTGGGGGGAACTCCTGACAATGGGAATGTGGGTGTTTCTGACTCTTTTGTTTGCTCTTGGGACCTTATTCTTCCTACTGGATTGCCTTGACAATCTCTCTGATGTGAGAGTTTGTGCCCTAAAAATACATACATACATACATACATACATACATACATATGTAAACACTCACATACATACATATATACAGACACACATATACATACATATACATACATACATACAAACATACATACATACATATGACTGTGGACAATTAGCCTACAGTGAACATACACTAGGGTAAGTACAGTTTATTCAAAGGGCTTCTGGGAAAACTAGATCCATTTTTCTCATCTTTCACAAAAATCAATTCAAAATGGATTAACAAACACCTCTAAGCCAAAGCCTAAAATATGGAAACTGCTAGAATAAAACAGGAAATATTTCAAGATGAATACACAGGCAAGCAGTTTCCAAGAAAGCCTCAAACAGCACAGAAAGTAACCCCAAGAATAGACCAAAGCAATTACAAGAAATGAAAAATCTTCTGAATAGGAAGAGAAGCATTCTCCCAAGTGAAGACACTCCATTTTCAGGGTATTTCCTTTACACCTGTCTCCATAGTGACTCACATCAGCAGGCAGTCACAGTTCCTCTTTCCCCACATCCCTGCTGGTGGAGATATAAAGCAGTCTAACTGGCACAGAGATTCAAACTAAAAACAGAACTACTATATCATCCAACTAGACCTCTCCTGGATACGAACCAGAAGGAATCAAAGTCTGAATAGAGCACAGGCACCTCACAAACAGTTGTGATGCTAGACACAAAAGACAAGTTATGAACTAAAACAGGTGCCATCAACAGATGTGTATATGATAAACACACAACACATACACACACGAATATCATCAGCCAGAAGAACAATAAAGCTGTATCATTTGCAAAAAAAGTGGGTGAGACAGGAGATCACAATAAATGCAAGATGTAAGATTCATAAGGAAACACTCATATTTTCTCACATATGTGGAATCTAACCTAAAATACAAGTAGAAGGAGAAACATTTGGAAGAGAAAGAAATGATGTGGGGCTGGAGGGGAGAGGAGAGGGTGATGGGTGAAGGCTCTCAAAGCCTATCACATGCATGTGAAAGTGTCACAATGAAACTTATTATTTTATATAATTATTATATAATTATATCTTGTAATTATAAATTATATCTATTATATGCTAATAATTTATATAATTATTATATCCTAATAAAGTTATTTCCTAAATCATGCTTTGGGGGATTTGTCATGGAAGGTCTCAAGGGTCTTGAGTCAAGATGAAAATATTTACTGGAATCTTCATTAGTCTGTGTCCCAGACTAGAATAGAAGTAACATATTTACAGTGGAGTAACTTAACATGCTATCCATGGGGTAGTTTCATATTTACATGTGGATTACTTATGAGATGGGACATTAAAAAAAGGGTGAATAGAAGCTGCGAGATGGAGACAGTGGCCAAGTTTGGGGAGGCTCTTGTATATCAAGATAAAGAAATCTTACTTAGTGATCGGGGATGGTGTTTTGAAAATGAAATTTTGGCTTTAAAAGAGGATACTGCATTTCAGTGTTGACTTTCATGCACATTCCTGTTGAAATCACAACCTCTGTTCTGTTAGCTCCTGGAGCAAAGACAGGAATAATTTCATAATTGTGGGTAGAGGATGGAGGCAGAGTCCAGTCATAGAGCATGTGGATAGCATGGAAGAGGTCCTAGGCTTGAACCAAGACCTGTATTAACCCTGAGGTTTTGCTCCGTGTCTTCTACTATGAACGAGCCTAAAAGATTAGAGTTAAGTAAGTGAAACACGCTTGAGCGTAGCACTCTACTGAGGGAAGAATGAACAGGAAAACAGAGCCATATTGACCAAGATGTCTGTAGCTACTATCCTCACAGTACTGTCTTCCTTGGCCTGTGTCCTCATGTTTTTGTTCTTGTGCCTTACAGACCTGTAAAGTCTGCTAGATCAATGTCACTGAGCTTGTAAGTTGTGTCTCTGAATGAAACAAACCAGAAGGAAGCATAGAGCAAACATTTAAATACCTAAGGAAATCATGAACAGGCTGGATGAAGAGTGAACCCGGGAAGTATTGTCCAATTGCTCATCTTCTATGGCTAAAAGATGCAAAAGTTTTTGTAGCAGGAATCCTAATTGGTTCTAATAATAGAAACCTGAGTCAGATATTAGGGGGTGAAAGCTGAAAGGTCAAAGAAGCAGAGCATCCAACTGCTAGAGTTCTTACCTCTACGATATCCTCTGAATGAGTGGACTGAGCTCGTGTCTCCTCCCACCTTATATTCCTCTCTCCACCCAGCCACATCACTTCCTTTCCCCCACCTCCCTGTGCTGGGATTAAAGGCGTGAGATCCCCAGTGCTGGCATCAAAGGTGTAAGCTCAGTTTCTCTCTTAGACTGGTTAAATCTCAAGTAGTTCAGAGTGGCCTTGAACTCCTGATATTTCTGCTTCCACCTCTGGAGGGCTGAGATTAAAGGTATACATCACCACTGCTGGGAGTTCAAGGTTAACTAGTGGTTAGCCTTGCACTCTGATCTTCAGGTAAGCTTTATTTCTTAAGTACAAACAAAACACCACCACAGAAGTTGCTCTGGCCATCAACATATCTGCTTTGGATGTTTATTCTTCAGTATTTTATGCATTTCTATTCATTCACATGATTATTACATTATTGATACATCATTGTTCCACCCATGCATATGGCAGAAACTTGTTTGCTATTTTAGAATTCATTTTATTTAGGGTAGGATTTTTATAGTAGTTTTATCTTTCAGCTTCTGGAGCACCATCCACACTAATTTCCCTAGTTGCTAGCCTAGATGACACTCCTTCCAATGGGAAATAAGAGTTTCCCCTTGCCCACAGTCTTATTAGTTCTTGTCATTATTTGTTTTCTCTTTTGAATTTTTATTTAATATTTCCATACGATATATTTTGATCATATTCTTTCTTCTCCCCGAACTTCTTCCAGATCCTCCTCCCCCCATCTACTATTGACCTGACTTCATGCTCTTTCTCTATCTCAAAAAAAAAGAGAGAAAACAATAAAACCAAAATAGAATGAGATCAAATTAGACAAACTAAAAGTAAGGAAATCATTAAGTCAAAAATATCAAAACAAAGCAAAAAAGCACACACTCTCTCTCAGAGAGAGAGAGAGAGAGAGAGAGAGAGAGAGAGAAGGAGAAGGAGAAAGAGAAAGAAAGAGAAAGAGAGAAATAGAAGTATAAAAGTCAATTTTGTTGATCAAATCTTGCTGGGCATAGGGCCTGCCCTGGAGTGTGTCAATATGCCCAGTATTACTCCTTTAGAAAAAAGTGGATTTTCCCCTGCGTTTGTAGGTATCAATCAGACATGGTTTCTTGGTTAGGGCTGGGACTTTGTGTCCATTTTCCTTTCTCAGTACTTGAAATCTGTCAGTTTGAACCTCTGTAGGTCTTTTGCATGTCACCATCTCTCTGAGTTCATGTGTATCAGTCCTGTTGTATGTGAGAGATGTTTCCTTGGGGTCATTCACTACCTCTGGCTCTTATAATCTTTCTGCCTACTCTTCTGTATAGATCCCTGGACCATGAAGGGAGGAGTTTAATGACGACATCCCATTTAGCACGGAGTCTCTCACTCACATTGTCCACTTGTGGTTCTCTTTGTTAGTTACTGCCTACTGCAGCAAGGAGCTTCTGTGATGACGGTTGAATGAGGGTCTTGTTTATAAATATAGCAATATGTCATTGTATTGTTATGTCCCTTTAGTAGAATAATCACAATAGGTTTTCCTCTAGGTCCCAAGACCTATCTAGTCTTCAACTCTTGGTCACTTCGGTAGTGTGATGCATGGGTTCCATCTCATGAAGTGGACCTTAAATCCAAGCAGAAAGTTGTCGGTTGCTTCCTACCGTTTGTGCCACTATTGTTCCAGGAGATCTTGCAGGCAGCTGCAGGTCACACAGTTTGTAGCTGTGTGATGTTGATGATGATCTTTCTACTCTGACACTGTGAGAAGTCTTTTCCAGCACCATCCATGCTAGTCAGTAGGGGTAAAACATCTGGTTGGGCACAAGCTTGATTTCTCCATGCTCAATGATAATGGCATAAGGAAGTTGGGTCTTTAGTAATATGACCTCACCATCAGGTAGTAGAAAATAGCTATTATTCTTGGCAATATCCTGTGATGTTTGAAAGAGTTTTTTTGAGACCTCCTCAATTAAGAACTCTAGTAAGGTATAAGCCATTCCTGGCCCTAGAGGTTTTGATTAGTGTCTCCCTATTATATGGTGACTCAATTTAAATTCCTTTCATATGTGTATGTATTTTAGGAAGCTTCTAAATAGTTATTTTTCATACAGTTTTTTTAAAGAGGCATAAGTATTAGCTGTCCTCCACATTCCCTCCTTACCTCCCATTTCATCCTATTTTCATTTCCCCATTATTGCTTTCTAATGTTGTATCTTTTTTTCCCTTCTTTGGAAGAGTCCCCTCCTCCACATGATATCTAAATCACAAAAATGATATTCACGAACATTTTAAGCCTCACTAAAACACTAAACATGCCAAGTGCATATTTTAACTGGTGGTTATTAATGACTTGTTATGAACTGGGCTTTGCTGATAATTTCTTTAATGTTTACAGAAAGTCTTTAGCTGTAGTACTAATTTTGTTTTAACATGCTGTCTCTAATGAGACCACTAAAGCAGAGGAGGCGAAGTAATCTGTCTGAGTTCCTGGAGCCCCAGAGCCAGAGGGCCTAACCTGAAATAGCCCATAGGGACTGTCTATTCATGCTATACCTCATTCAGATAGGAAAACCATTTTAGTCTATTTATTTTTATTTTATATATGTGAGTGTGCACTTGTATGTATACGCATGCACACCTTGTGTGTACAGTGCCTACTGAAGTCAGAAAAGCATGTCAGAACAGCTGTAACTGGAAGAGTGGAGAATGGGATCCACCTGTGAAGGTGCTGGGAACCAAACCCAAGTTCTCTGCAGGAGCAGCAATTGTTCTTATCTGCTCAGCAACTGTCCAGCCCTCTAGGAAATGATTTTAAAATTATGTTTCTTCTCTTTATCTAGCTTATTCTTCCACTAAATTATTCAACATGGCTTCTTGCTTTAACACTGGTTGCTGAACGCTGCAGTCTGAGTCCACTGGGAACAAAGAGCTGCTGTCTGTAGACATTTCTTGCAGAGGGGATTGAATGGGAGGGATTGGTTGTGTGTAGTGAGAAGGCTCTGAAGATGAACTGCTGCTTGCAGCCTTGAGACGGATGGCAAGGATGGTGTCCTAGCAACTGGCCATGACTAAGCAAGGTTGCATGTGTCTTGTTAGTCTATTATGGAGAAAAGTTATATCACAGGGGAGACAGAGCCACGCTAAGGATGTCACAGGGGAGACAGAGCCACGCTAAGGACGTCACAGGGGAGACAGAGCCACGCTAAGGATGTCACAGGGGAGACAGAGCCACGCTAAGGACATCCCTCACCACTGAAGACAGCTGTTTCTATCCTCCATCTGCTTCCTTGTACTCTACTGGTTCCTCTCTTTTATACCTGACTTGCCCAGAAACTGGACGAGAGCTTAGAGAGTTCAACCTTATATAAAGTAGACTGAAAATGAAATATGACAACAATCCAAAAAACTGTATTTACCCCAGGAGCCCATTTGTATCCCATGATGCACTTGCAATTAAAGAACAAACCACGAGCACTGAACTTGGGCATTTATCGTCGGAGCGATGGCTGAGACCAGCAGAGTGGTCTCTATGTAACACCACTTTAATTTAGAGACAGTGAGGGGAAGTGAAACCCACAGTGGTCTAAATGTTAGTGTCCCCTCAAAATTTATGTGTTAAAACCTTAAATCCAATATGAAGATATTGGAAGTTGGGACATTCAGGAGGTCACTGTGTCAGGAGAGTGGTCCTTTCATGAATTGGATTAATGGCCACATAAAAGAGTTCCCAGGGGCTTCTTTATTGCTTTTCCAATTCCCACCACAGTGAGAAAGCTGCAGCCCATTAACAAAGAAAGGGGTCCTCTCTGGCCCATGATCCTCCCAGCGCCTTGATCTTGAACTTAGTCAATTTCAGAACTTTGAAAAACAAGTTTCCCAGTGTGGAGCATTTTGTTTTCTTCAGCCCAAATGAGCTAAGGGGGCAGCACAGGTGGAAAGCAATGGCCAGACATTCAGATCACACTTTCTGTCTCACTCTGTGTGTATCCACTCTTTATCCATTTCTACTTCTCTGTTCCCCAAAACTTCCAAAATCCATTCCCAGAGACCAGCGTTAGCTTTTTCAGGATTGATGTATATTTCAGCATAATGAAACGCCTTGCAACTCATGCAACTTCACATAAGCGGGTTCCTTGAGAAGAAAAGCATAGCACCCATCTGAGAAGCATGACAGCTTCGCTTAGGAAGATTGGCAGCTTACTGAATTGTCCAGGTGTACAGTTTGTTGCCTTTTCAATACTTTCCATGATGCTTTGAAATTGCAAGATTTCCGAAGACTCCATAAAAAGACCTTCCGTTTACTCCGTCTCCTCCCCAGACAGACAGAAACAGACCTATAAACACTGTGCTGTGGGCCTATATGCCATATAAAATAATTTACAGGCAGGCGCACTGGCCACTAAGCAGATGCAACCCTGCCAAACAAGTAAGATAGCCAACTAACAAAACCAGGAAAGATTGCTCCTTTCTCCTTTGTTAAAAATGTAGATCTCCTGGGGAGCGGTGTTTGCTAAAGCCTAACTAACTAACTAACTAACTAAGCTACAGGTGTTTCCCTAGCCCCACATCCTTTGGAAAGAGAAAGTTAATGAGCTTCCACCTTGGTTTACTGGGGGGATAAAAGATGTTTTGTATAATAAACGTGGGTAGATCTTCAAGATGGAGAAGGCTGAGATGCCCTTCCGTGATGACTGTGTGAACTGTGTTTGGCTATTTCTCGCACCTCTGTACCAGTCCAATTAGGGAAAGATAGTTTCTATGTTGGGGCCTACGGTCCCTGACACCGTGCAGACACACAGGGACACCAGGCTTCCTCGTCATTTCTCATTAACCTGACCATAGCCCGATGATGTCCTTTCTTACTTGTTCTCAGGAGCATTCAGGTCTCCTTGTGTTCTTTGCAATTGTGGAGAATCGTGTGCGTTCACTAAGGTCTTCTCTCCAACTCGTGTGATCAGAAGTTACAAGGAAAAGTGGTGGCACTTGCTTAAGGACACAAGCTATTTCCAAGGGCCATTCAGAACACAAATGAGCAGAAATTTGCTCCAGGAAATCCCTTTAGTGCACCATCTTTTCTCTTTCAGTCAAATTCATGAAACTTTAAACACACACTCTTTCTTTTCTCATTCACTAATAATATAAATATTTGTGCACATCTGTTAACTGTCTAACTCAGCTTGAGGACATTTGATATAATTGAAAAACAAAACAAGAAAAAGCCTACATAAGAAATTCTGTGCATTTGTGCAACTTGAATCTACTTTTAAAAAATCCTCTATGATTTCTTGATCTGAGTTTCTGCTTATGAAGATCCATGCTTTCTGTCCTCATGGACACCTTGCATAAAGAGATACTGACAAAGACTTCATAAGATATGTAAGACACTGCATACCAGTGCACTATATCCCAGGCAGTAGCAATAAGTCAGTGTACATGTCTTTTACTTGAGTTTAGAGTAGTGGGGAGATAATAAAGAGCTGGAAGTGGTTAATGAGCCCAGTTTTGCACAAGAGGCTCTGTGGAGGGCATGGGTTGAGTGCACATCACTGAGGACTTAGTAAAGATGACTCCAGGGTCAACAGATATAGCCAGCTAACACTGAACACATTTCTTTCTACAGAAACAGTGAAGTGGAAGGTATCACAGAGCAGAGTAGAAAGAGCGTTCTCTTGATGGAGACCAATACCAATGTGAAAGGAGGAAGCAAGAGCGGAACTTTGAACACACTCAAGTTCTTTGCTCACTCGCTAATAATCTAAGTATTTTATTTCTTATCTGTGAGATATGAAGCAGAGCTATAGAAAGACTCAAAGTACCCCCACCCACTCCACATCACAACAGACCAATGGCAAAGAGATGAACCTTTCAATCCTTAGTGCTGAAGGGTTTCACATTGTATAGAATAAACTGTAATTGATCAGCCACTACCCCTCATAATGAAAACAAATTCCACTTAGAAAAAAGCACAAATATGAAGATATTAAATACATCCAGAATCTGAGGAGGCAGGCTTATACAAAGTATTGATTGTAGGAATGAAAGCTAATTCTTTTGGGGATTATATAGTTAAGAATATTTGTATTTAGCAATACAAAAGGAGAAAGGTTTGCAATCTCTTTTCAGCAAAATGGGTTGATATTAAAACTTTCTAATAAATACAATGCAGTAAGAAAAAAAGCAGCAGAAATTGAGGAAGGGGTGGAATGGAGAGAGCGACAGAGAATCTAGGACAGAGAAAAAGAGTGGGGTTTCACAGTATAGCACTGAAGGGAAATGGAAAATGGCAAGGAACAGCATGCCTCCTTGCAGCAGCCAGCCCTAGGCGGGTGCTCAGACAGCTTTGCTCAAATACTTTCAAATGGGAAATGCAACACAAGGCCGACAGAACCAGACTGTATCACAAACATGCTCCTGCTCGTATACAGAGAATTTCTGCACATCATCACGTGTGAATGGAAGCAGACACAGAAAACATGGCTGCTCTTATCATGAATTTGAACAAAAAGAAGAAAGGCACAAAATAATCCACACAATATGATCCAGCTGACATGAAGTTCATAACCTGCAACATGAAAATTTCTGAGCATGCATCTGAATGAAATTCTCCTTGCCGTAAAGACAGTGGGTCTAAAAGTGTGGTTGATGTTTGTTTGGTCAGGTTGGGAACCAATATGGTAACAGGGTGTCTCTGTGCCTATCTTATCCTGGATTTGGCTTTTGTGGGTGGTGATATACAGGTCTATAATCATTGAACTATAGCTTTTAAATAATTTTTGGTTTTATTATTTTTATGTTTTAAGAAGAGAAGTATCACAGACTGGTCCCTCGGTGCCTGGTGCTTCATCTCTGAGTTCTGTGCCCAGGGAGATACGGGAGACCAGCTAAGGAAGGATACATCCCACAATAATTCTGTTTGTGTTAGCCCCTTCAGAACATAATACAGAGTTGTGGGCAAAAGGAAAGGCTAGTATTGAGTTTGTGGAGGAGACGAGACAGGATTAATAATATGAATTTGATCAAATAATGGAATCTTAGTCAATCCGATTGAAGTTTCTCTTTGCCATTGTCTATACTGCACAGAGTAGAAGCTTGGAATCAATCATTCAACTGTGCAAGTTACATTGTGTAACAGTCCACCTATGAGTGTCCTCTCTCTTGTCAGGGTGCTAGACTTATTTCATTGGCTTCTCTGTAGGCAATGTTCTATGAGCTGTGCTCAAACGTCTGAGGATCTCTAAATGTTTACTCTGGCAATCTGAATTCAGACAATACTGTGTGAGATGGGCTCTAACTGGGAAATCTAGACAAAGCCTATCTCTTTGTGAACAAAGTTAGCATCATCTTACAGTTTTCAATTTCTCGAGTTGCAAGGACCTTCCTCAGCATTTAACCATTTGAACGCTGGAGAGAGGTAATTCAGGAAGGTTCTTCCTCTGTTTGATGTCTGTGGCCTTAGCAGAGGAATCAGCCTTTCTCCTGGCAAGAAAGCTTTCCCGACTGTGTGTGACTTATGCTAACAGGAGCAGATATTTCCCGAGTTGGGGAATGAGAACTGATTATTGATTTGCTCCCCTCTAATGACATCAGCGGAGAGTGATAATGGACTGGACCACTTGTATCAGAGTAAATAGCTGTTTTTATATTCCTTGCTTTCTTGCAAATTGGCTGCTGGCTGCGAGAGTGAAATATACGGCTGTCTTGCATCTCAAAGCTCTAAACGAACTGCATTAGAAGAGCACAGCGAGGCATGGGAGAGCTCTTGCTGAAATTTATAACTTGAGCTCAAACTGAAAACTCAGTATAAAAAGTTCACAATCCTCCCCGTTTATTTCCCACAGTCGTCTGGGTGTTGTGTCTTCAATTATTAGCTACTGCTATTATTTTGGAGTAATGTGTAATTGCTTATTCCCTTACAACATGGAAGAAATACTCTGGGGCACTCATCCATTTGTCATTTCCTTAGCAAAGAGTAAGCCATTTTTCTGGGGCTGTATATCTTCTGAAAGGGAAAAAAAATAAGCAGACACGGTCCACATTAGAAGGAAGATACAGGAAGCAGGGATGTGACTTTAAAATGATTTTTTTTGCATAAAGGCTGTGTAAGATTTGCTGTGTAACTTAGGTTTTTGCTCATCG
Organism: Neodon shergylaensis; assembly: GCA_025134845.1. Lineage (NCBI taxonomy): Eukaryota > Metazoa > Chordata > Mammalia > Rodentia > Cricetidae > Neodon > Neodon shergylaensis. The sequence goes on from JABTXL010002812.1 coordinate 1,832,481, forward strand.
TTGTTTTTTAATGATGGCTTCCTCCTCCCCTTTCATGAGCTAAAATTAGTTTATGCGGGTTGTTGAGTGACTTACCCTAGAGAGATGTCAACAGACGTCAACCCTCTTAAATAAGGCTCCAATGAGAGACCAAAGTAACAATTCCATTAAGACCAGTTTAGTGAGCCAGTGGGTTTATTGTGGGTGTGTACAGGGCATGGATGACTCGAATGTAGTTCTGAGAAGCCCTCATTAGTATAGGTGACAGTTCACAAGGGTGGCTTTCATGGAACTCTCAAGCTATTGGCAGGTGGCTGGGCGGGTTTCAGAGTCTTCTTGCCCCTGCACACGTTACTGCTTATATAACCTCAAAAAAGAAGTCTTGCTAATCTTCCTGGGACCTGTAAAATGTATTTATATCCTTAGTCTTATGAATCCCCTTCCAGGAAGAAATGGCGCAATTCAGCAATGTCTGCACAAAGAGTTATGTAGATATGGTCATGTAATAGCTCTCTTCTCACTTTTTGTTGGGCTAGCTCATGCTAAGGATTGCGTTTGCAGTCTGGATGGCAATGTTTAATGACATTTGTGCCAGGACAAAAAGGTTGAAGATTTGATTCCTAATGTAGGAAGTTTTTTTGTATATATCTTGTTTTTATTGGTTAATAAATAAAGAAGGTGCTTTGACCTGTGATAGGGCAGAATAGAGATAGGCGGGGAAAACTAAACTGAATGCTGGGAGAAAGAAGGTGGAGTCAGTGAGATTCTATGTAGCTGCTGCAGGAGACAGACTCATTAGAACCTTGCCGGTAAACCACAAGCCTCATAGTGAAATATAAAATAATAAAAATGGGTTAATTTAAGATGTAAGAGCTAGCTAGAAATAAACTTAACCTGTTGGCCAAACAGTATTGCAAATTAATATAGTTTTTGTGTGTTTACTTCGGGTCTGGGCAGCCAGAAAGAATGAATAGCCTCTGGCTACAGGTTCTCAATTGTTAGCACTATTTGGGGAAGCTTAGGAGGTGTGGCCTTGCTGGAGGAAGTGAGACTCTGTGGGTGGGCTTTGGAGCTTCAAAAGCCACTTGCCATTTTCAGTTAGCTCTCTCTGCTTGTTGTTTGCAGTTCCAGAAGTAAGCTCCCAGCCCCTGCTCTAGCCTCCTGCAGCCTTACTGTCACATCACGGACAATTATCCTTCTATAACCACAAGCCAAATAAACCCTTTCTTCTGTAAGTTGCATGCGCCATGCCATTTCATCAAACCAATAGGAAAACAACCAATTCCCAGGTGTTGACACCCACAACTGAAAGCATTATATAAAATAAAGTAATTAGGGAGATTAATTCTGGATTTGAGAAGTTCTTCAGCTTCAGAGTAGGCCAGTAAATTTCTGTTGAGAAATGATTTTATTCCGCAATGACTAAGAACACGGTTGCTCAATCCAGTCACATCCTTCCAGGTTCACCTTGTTTCCCTTCGCAGAGATTAAGTGATATAAGATGCTCTCAGACAATATGGTCTGCAGCACTGGAAGAGATTTTCATGGTCACAATGTACCAGCAATCTTAAGTAAAACCTGAGTCAAAGACGGAATACTCTTCCAACAGACTCAGGCCTAGTCTTGTTGTGGGCACATCACCATATATGCAGATATCCTTACGGAATCCTATGGATCGTGTGCATTGACACTGTGTAGGCAAAATACAGAGCTCATCCCGACGGACATGCCTTATGGCCACTGTTCTCACTGCCTGCTTCTGGCAGTTCTTAGAGATGATGGCTCCAAGCTCATTTGGTGGCAACCTTGGAAATAAAGGGGAATGGAGAGAATGCTTTTATCTGAACAGACATGGCTTGTCTGGTAAATGTGAAAGGTTACCACTCCTTTGCTTGTTATCAAAGTAATGGTAATGGAACCAAAGTTACAGTCAAAAGGAAAAAAGGGGGCACTGACTCTATTACATGGCAGCACAGAGACAAAGCAGATAAACACCCCAGCTGAAGGCCGTATGAGCTGATGATGACCACAGGGACCATCCACTTGCTATTACCTTACACAACAGGCTTGTTTCTGAAAAATCTTAGTTAATGGTTATAATATTATACATACAAAGACAGTTTGATTCATCAAGTTTAGCCAGGAAGATCGACTCATTACAAGTGTTAAGGAACACAATATTAATTATATAGATGAGAAACTATATGAATAAGGAAGGAGATGAGGAAGTCGAAGTCTAGAGATGGGGGTGAGGAAAACAAAGTGATAGACAAGCTAGGTGGACAAATCATAGCTTGGCAACAGATGCAAGCACATCTGGCCAACGACCTTGGGCTGCAAGGGAGTTACTATGTGGGGAATTGTTGCCTGTGTGTCTCTATTGCTTTGCTGAGTTTTCAGCCAAGCAGCTGGCTGTAGGCTTGGTGCCAGTCCTATTCATCAGACCAGCCACCAGCAAAGTGAGGCAGAGAGCAGAAGTAGAGTAGATGGCAGAGAGAGGCAGAAACCTGCTGTGCATCTCTCCACTCACCCATCAGTGAGTGTGGAAACAGAGGCCTTCTTGGAGAAGTGACTTCCGAATAAGTTTCTGTTGGGCCTAGCGCTCATCTGGACAGCTGCAGCAGTGTACTGATGAGGGGCTTTTCAGAGACCAGTCATGGATCTAACTGGATTAGTTGGAAGAATGTCCCCTTCCCATGGATGGTACGATTTAATCACATGACGGTCCAATAGGAAATTTTCATAAAGAGAGCTGGTCAATCCTCTAACCGTTAGGCCAGGCTTGTTTCTGCCGCCTCGGACATCAGTGTTATCGGCTTGCCAGAATTTGGGCTCCAGGATTTATGCCAGCAGCCTTCATGGATCTTAGGTTTCTGGCCTTGGGCTATGTTACATTCATCAACTCTCCTGTCTCTGAAGCACTAATAGTTCCTGCACTGAGCCAGGTTTTGGAATCTTGTGACCTCCAGTCTGTGGATCACTTCCTGCTATGGTGTTCTAGATTTCAGAACCATATAGTCATATTAGCCTCATAATAAACTTTCTAACACAGATCAGTCTCCCTTCCTCTACACACTGTTGGGTCCTCCCTTGTGTAAAGTTTAGATAACACAGCCATGCATATTAAACAAAGACACCTCATTTCTCTTTTGGAAAGACAAGGAAAGCAAGACTAGATGCTAAGTACACCAGGACGTTTACACACATGCCTGACATAGGTTTGTCGGATGTCACACTCTGTTCCTCATCACTGTTCTCTGACAGCTTTATGCTCATCCACTTGACAAGGTCTCTGGTTCTCCATCGCACACCGATGAGTTGGCCTTTCTCTCTGTCCACCTTCCCCACAGAACAAGGAGGATTTCTCAGACCATCATGTCATAGAAGGCACGATGGAACAGACACACGCTCATCATGGTGCCGTGAAAAGAAGTAGGGCAAATATAAACCCCCAAAGACGTGCTGCCCTCAACCTGCTTCCTCCAGCTAGGACCTACACAGCAACGCACAGGCCTTGCAAGGGACATTTCACATTCAAATCCCGCCACGATGCAGGTGGCCCGTACTCTAGGGGAAAATCACTCACCCGTGTATGGGCATCACAGCTGGGATTTGATGAGTTGAAAGAAGAAGAAAACTCACAAAGTTGGGAGGGCTTAAAAGGGCATCTGAAAATAGTTGGGTGAGGGATAAATATGAACAAAATGCATTGTAGGAAATTCTTAAAGAAATAATAAAACATGAGGAAAAATACTAACAAAATAAACTGAAGAAGTTACAAAACCATTGAGCAAATACAATAAACCACACCATGATGTTGAATGGGTTTTCCTGGAAGGTGTACACCTTAGGATGTCTGACATATACAGATTATGACATTTCCAGTGATTTCCTGCAGAAGATATTTTGTAATAATATTCTGGCCATGAGCTCTGGCTGCGCTGCATGTCCTGACTGAAATGTTTCTGGTAACAAGTTTTTTTGTACCCAGGGAATTTAACAAATGGGGAGCACACGGGAGGAGGTTCCTGAACGAACTCATACCTGTCTGTGCATTTTGTATTTTTCACCTGGAAGTGAGGGAAATACTCTCCTGTGACTGCTTCCCAGGGCCTCTATGGAAACCAGGGGGGCTGCCTATAGAAAGATTTGGGTTTGCAATACGTAAGGTATTCACCAGGCACGGAAATTACACTTCTTCATCTTAGCCTCGGCTTCGCCAGTTATCCCATATGGCCTCTGGCAGCAGGTTGGGCTCTCTGCTAGGGTTAAGCTTCTAACTGTACTAATTTCAGTGATGCAGGGAGGAATAAAAGATGATGTAAGAAAAAAATGTGCTCAAAAAATAACCTTCAAATAAAATAAAGCAGGCTTCACTACTGCCTCAAAGGCTTATATCTAACTGTTCCTTCAGGAAATGGTGAAGAGATTGCTGGCTGCTACCTGGTCCCACCCTCGCTACCTCCGCCTCATCCTGAAGAAAGCCTTGAACTGAGCTCCATCTGAAATTCTCTGAGAGTGTGACGCTGTGTGGGAGATGTACCCCGGCCCCAGGTACGAAGGGAGATTTCAGGTTGGTTATCTCTGAGCTCCCCAATCCTTTAAAGGAGCCATGTTTCTAATCTGTGCCATCAAGACCTTTGCTTACCCTGGCAGATTAAATCACAGGCCTCCTTATCAGCACAGAGCCAAGAGAAGGCTTGCAAATTGAATATCCACTGTGCCTGTGAGCCGCATGACAATCAGACGGACCCGCACCGTTGCAGGTGGCATTTATCGGTGTTCCAGGTGTTGGTCTCGCCAGGGTGCCTGCCAGCATGCAGAAGGCAATTAGATTCCTCCAGGCAAGGATTTAGCAAGAGCTTAGGTTTCAAAGACACTCACACAAGAAAGTTATTTACACTGGAACCTTTGTTGTGGTGAAAATATTAATAGCAAAGGAGAGGGCGGGAGATGGCTCGGTGGTTGTGAATGCTTCTTGCACAGCACTGGAGCTTGGTTCCCAGCAACTGGGTCCTGTGTGTTCCAAAGGCCTGTAACTCCAGCTCCAGTGCGTCTGATGCCCTCTTCTGGCCTCTGTGGGCACCCGCACATATGTGTGAACATAAACACACACACACACACACACGTGTACATGTAAGTACCTATAAAATGTGCTCTACAGAGAGAACTAGATGGGATATGGACTCACTGCCTGGCTAAGGACTCTTCAAAGACTCTGCTAAGGCCCGAGGACAAACAATGTCTCAGAGAAGCATCCACACTGCGTGTGTCCTCACTGTCTATGTTCCCATCCCCACTACTCTGATCAGATAAGAAGCACAAGGCAACAGAAAGTGTTGTGTCCTAGCCAGTGAGATCTGACTTCCTGTGAGCGCTTTCAGCCACATCTTTTCGGAGTAAGCTGGAGGGTGATTCGCTTGTTTCACTTTGGAAAGCATGCCCTATCCCGGACTTTCTTTCTTTCCAAGACACATATAAAATAGCTACAGAACACATGCACAGGTGTATGTATTTTGACATGAGCATTCTATGTAGCCCAATCTGGTCTCAAATTTGATTCTTCTGCCTCAGCTTCCTGAGTGTTAATAAATAAAGGGAGACCACACAAAAACAGCAATCAATTCATAATAATCTCTCGGTTCACAAAGAGATCAGAATCAGATACAAATAACCGAGCCAGGTCAGCGAAGTCAGAGACCCCGAGGTCAGAGCAGGCACAGGTCAGGAGGTCAAAGCAGGTAGAGGTCAAGAGGTCAGAGCAGGCAGAGACCAGGGGTTCAGAGCAGGCACAGGCCAGGAGGTCAGAGTAGATAGAGTTAAGGAGGTCAGAACAGATAGAGGTCAGGAGGTCAGACCAGGCACAGGTCAGGAGGTCAAGGCAGGCACAGGCCAGGAGTTCAGAGCAGGCCCAGGCCCAGAGCTCAGATCATGGGGAGACCAGGAGGTCAGAGCAAGTAGAAACCGGGATGGCCACCATTTTATGTCTCCACTCTGCCTCGCTGCTTCTTTTCTGGTTGAGAGAGGAAGGCAGTATTGGTACAGACGCAACCAGAAGAGGAACACGCCTTCCTAAGCAGCCTTTCCCATCATGCTAAGCAGCCTTCCCCATCATGCTCAGTGTTTTCTGCTGTGTTGAGGCTCTGGGGAAAGGACATGTGCTGGAAAGCTCCAGACCACCCCACCTCACTTGCAGTCTGCAGTGACATAATTATTTACATGTCGGCATGCCAGACTCCTGCTCCCATTACGGTGAGGAGTGAGATAAACAGTGCTGTCCACCTTCTCTTCTTCCTGTCCTTCCTCCTCCGCAGCTCTGCACGGAGGGACCGGTTCTGGGAACCATAACTGGTTTGTGCCTCTGTCACAGGAACTGCAGAAAAGTTGCTTAAGGATTCTTTTGTACCCGAGTTCCTCAAACAGAAGTCAATCTGTGTCTAGAAAAGGAAGGGTTTCAGTAGCTATAGGAGTCGAGAGGAGACTGAATGTTGACCACCTACAGGGCAGGTCTGACTAATCAAATTATATGTGCCCCAAAACGTGCAAATTGGCGTTGGCTAGAACCGAAATTCCCAGCAGAGCCTACTCTCCCTGGAAGGAGAAGTGGGTTATCAAATCGGTGAAAATAAAGAAGATTCAGGTGGTAGGCACCTGAGCTAATTACATAAAAATACTTCCAGAAGCGAAATCAGGAGTTCTTATGTTAGTCGCCAGGGCAACAGCATCAACCTGATCAGCTGCCCATTCTGGGAAAGGGAGCTGGGAGGAAAGAGGGAAGACCTTTTGGTACACAGTCTTTTGCCCAAGTCTTTGCTTGGATGACCTGGTTTCCATGGTACCAAGAAGAAAAACTGCACCAGCAAGCAGGTGCTTGAGAACCACATGAATTGTTAGCATTGGTCGGTCCGTAATTCTGAAGATGCTTGAGCTTGGGTGAGGCATAAGGACAGTAGGCACACAGCCAGGGTGAAGAGGCAGGGTAGACAATGTACAACTTGCCCTGCTTTACCCCCTGTGGCAGTCACTGTTTCTCTAAACTATGACCGTGGGATTTGGACTCTGCAAACTTCTTATGAGCATCACGGACACCACAAGGTTTGAAAAGAATAGACTTGCTAATCTTTGTTTATCCCATCATTGCCTCCTTTTAATTCCTATTCCTATTACCTTCATCCAGGTAGTGACTCTTCACTTTTGGATCTACAATTTTTTTTTCTTACACCATAGCCACAATTTCCCCTCCCTCCTCTGCTCTCAGTCCCCCCACCCCCGAACCCCTTTCTGTACCTAACCACCCAATCCACTCCTCCTCCATTTCTGTTCCAGAAAGGGCAGGTCTCTGATGAATATCAACCAAACACAGCATATCAAGTTGCAGTAAGACTAAGCACCACCCCATGTATTAAGGGTAGGCAAATCAACCCACAATGAGGAATCGGGTCTCAAAAGCCAGTAAAAGAGTCAGAGGCAGTCCCTGCTCCCACTGTTATGAGTCCCACAAGAAGACCAAGCTACATAACTGTAACATATATGCATAAGCCTAAGTCAGTCCCATGCAGTCCCATGGTTGATGGTTTGGTCTCTATGAGCCCCTATGAGCCCAGGTTAGTTTATTCTGTGGGTTTTCTTGTGATGTCCTTGACCTCTCTGACTCCTGCATTCTTTTCTCCCTCTCTTCTGCAGGATTGCCCAAGCTCCACCTAATGTTTGGCTGTAGGTCTGTATCTGTTTCCATCAGTTGCTGAATGAAGCCTCTACTAACCATAGTGAATATTGTCTGTGACCAGGCAAGACTTTAACTAGGGGGAGTAGGAAACCATCATAGCCACATAACCTTCAACCTACACTCTGTCTTGCTGATGGACTGTGCTGGGGTAAAAGTGTCCTAAAACTTGAGGGAGTGTCCAACCAATGACTAGCCTAGCCTAAAACCCATGTCAGGAGAGTAAGCCCACCCCGACATTGCCTGGTTCACTAGGACCCCCCCCCCCCATGCTAGATGACTCAGAGACATGGATAGAACCAAACAGGATGGAGGAAACATAGGTCAATATAATGATGCCTAAGGACATTATGCTATACTCACACATTGGTGCCTAGCCCAGCTGCACCTGCAATTCTTATAGAAACTGTTGGAATCTGGGCTAACTTTACCAACGCTCAGCAAAGCAGTCTCAGAAAACCCTGTCAAGGACACGCAGGCCCAGTCTGAGTTTAAGACCCAGCTGTATGAGTTTGTTAGCATGCCTCCACCAGGAGTAAGACAGGCCTCAGGAGGTAAACAAAATGCGACACATCCTGGAGGACAGAAACTCAGAAGACTCTTGAGAGTCCCTCCTCAGCAATACAAAAGGCTTAAGCAATCACTAGGGTTAGGGACTCCGACCAGCCGAGCTTCAGTGAGAAGCAGTATTGGACTGCTGAGCTGTCTTCAAGCTGTGCAGAGAGCGCCAGCATCCCAGCTCTATGTAGTCATAACCAGAGCTTCGGAGAAGCTTTGGTGGTGGGGTTGTTTTTGAGTCATCTCTTCTCCTGCTAAGGAGCACTTCACACCACTCCTGTTAAAGACCTCTTACCCATACGCCTGTATGCAACTCCTCGCCCATACTTCTGTTAGTAACCCCAATAAAAATTCACTGCCCACCAAGTTAGACTTTGGTACAATCGTTACTTTGTCTGTCCCGTGCTCCATTTCTGGGGTGAATAGACCTGTGTGTTTCATCTCTCCAGGCAAAGTCTGTCGTACAACACACACTTAGAAACCTGGATTCTAGGACCATTGACCTCCCTCCGTTATCTAGAGGCAGCAGTCTCAAACATATAGTGGCCTGTTCTTAGAGTCTGGGGCTTTAGCGCGAACTAGCCTTTTCTCCAAGATCCGGTAACTCCACTCTCCTGCCTTTGTTTCCCATGCCAATCAAGGTGCCTGCTTCCTAACCAGCTGTCACCATACCATGTCCTATTTGTAATTCCTCAGCGAACTTTCCTCATAGTTACCAGAGATTTATTGTACTCTACTTTCATTACAATTGCTGGTTTGGTTTTCATATCCTGTTCACAGCTACTAAATTTGGTCCCCAAACCCAAACCTTTGAAGACCAATTGTGGGATATTATTCTAAGCTGTGTTATATTTGTTTATCCTGTGGAACCATTTACTTAATGATACAAAGATGTGTTGCATTCTTTTATGCTGCATTTGTTTAACTCTGTGATCCTGTGCTTCTTTGACTGTCTAAGAAATCTGATTGGTCTAATAAAGAACTGAATGGCCAATAGCTAAGCAGGAGAAGGATAGGTGGGGCTGCCAGGCAGAGAGAATAAATAGGAGGAGAAATCCCGAAGAAGATCAAGGATTGAGAAAAGGAGAGGAGGCTATCAGGGGCCAGTCACCGAACTACACAGGAAGGCATGGAGTAAGAAATAAAGAAGGGTATATAGGATAAAGATAAAAGCCCAGAGACAAAATATAGACAGAATAATTTAAGAAAAACTGGCTAGAAACAAGCCAAGCTAAGGCCAGGCATTCAAAAGAAAGAATAAACCTTCATGTGAGGTAGATGCTGCCCCCTCAAGAATAAAAGGATTAAAAAAAACCCCAACAACCAAAACTAATCTTGTAGGTAAATTTGGGACAGCCTGGAGTTTTCACAGAGTTGTTTCTTGAGAGTGAGATGCTGGGTTTGTGTGGCCGACAAGCACACCACAGACCATCAGGTTTTCCCCTCCTGTGCTTCTGCAATGCTCCACCTTCTCATGGGGCTCATTCACATGAGACCTCAGCTTTTTGGGCCTCTTGGGGGAGAACATGCTAACTGCTTAAGTTAGCTACTTTTCTATTGTTGGAATCAAACACCAAGACGGCTGGTAGGAGGAAGGTTTTCTTTTGGACTTAGGGTTCTGAAAGGATAGAGTCCATCATTATTGTTCCATAGCAGCAAGAAGAGTGGAGACCTCTAATGTCACAAGCTGCAAATAAGAAGCTGAAAGAATGTACTAGAAATGGCACCTGACTTTTAAAAATAATTGTTTTCTTTTGTTTTTTGAAGCTGGAATTGTATCACATCTCTCCCTCCATTCTGCACATCCCTTTCCATCTCTCTGTTTAATGTCACTTGTGTGTATATGATCTTAAGGTTGTCCCAGAGGTAGAAGGCAAGTCCTTATTGCTGAAGATACTAGACACTCTGGACACAGGCCCCAGAGGGCCTGGGATGGATCTGACCTGAAAGAAATAGAAAACAGTTCATCCTCCAAAGACACTTGTTAAGAAACAAACATTGTAAAAGCTTCAGAAAGTCCCAGAAATTGACCAGATTCACTAGGCCTTCCTTCCTTCCTTCCCCAAATGAAGATAAGCAGGAAGAATTCCTGGAAGATGTTCTCAGACCAGCTGAGATGCTTGCATCTGGGTCAGACCAGACCAGCTGCCTGGAAGAGACTCAGACCAGCAGAGCCTCCTGGAAAGCACTCTCTCCAACCTGTAGTCTCTGCAGTGTGAGCCATGTTCCCAGCTTTTGTGAGCTATCGCCCATGCTGGGGTGGGCTTTTGCTGTGCAGCTGTATCTAAAACACTTATGCTCCTGTCAGTAAGCCCTCATCCACACATATGGAAATGACCCAAGAAAGCCAGCTCACTAAGTTAAACTTTGGTGAGATTCATATATTCGTCTATTTCAGTTCTCTGTCTGGGGTAAGGAGACATTTTTCATGTATCCCCAGAAATGTGTCTCATCACTGCTTCTTCCAGCTTCTTTCCTTGAGGAGCAGATAAAACCCATTGTTAATCAAATCTGATTTTTCTCTATTATCTATTCTTTCTAGTGTCTTCCTCCTGATGCACAGAGGAGGACTTTCCCTGCCACCCTCTTCACTCCTGTTGGAATAACAACAAAATCCTTTTGCCCCAGGATTTTCTGTTTGGTGACGGGGTCTTGCTGTGGAGTCTATGCTAACCTCAGACTTGAAGCAACCCTCCTTCTTTGATCGTTGTCTCCTGAGACTTACAGGCATGCACCACAACCAAACTAGATCTTGATCTTTGCATCCATGCCTTCTACTTGTCCCAATCATCATGTACCGTGTATGTATGTGTATCTCTGTGTGTGTGTGCATGCATGCGTGCATGTGCATGCGCGTGCGCACACATGACCCACCTTGTCTTGTTTTGAGATAGGGTCTTTCACTTGGCCTGGAGCTCTCTAGTGGGCTAGGCTGATTGATTAGCAGGCTGCAGGGGTCTACTGTCTGAGTGCATGTACCCTCATGCTCAGGAATGGGGTTCTAGACATCAGACTTGGGGTTTCATGTTTGTATGGCAAATACATTAGTGAGCAAAGCTTTCTCCACATCTCTCTACTTGTTTATGTTTAACAAGGAGGGAAGAAGTGTCCATCTCCCTTGCAGGCTCTGTCAGCGTCTGACATCTCCCCCAGACATCCTTAGAGCCCTTTCAGGTGTTCATCACACTCCCAATTTCACAGTGGTTGAGAACCCTGGGAGTCCTGCAATCGACACAGCTGGAAAAGACTGGGAGCGACAAAACGGAGCAGCAGGCAGAGCTGGCAGTCAGAGGAGGAGGAACATATAGCTTCCTTGGCTAGGTATTCAGCAGATGATGTGTGGTGAGAAAGCCCGTACTCATTGACTCAACCCAACTGTTAGCCAGGTAGTCCCACATTCTGCCAGACCACCAGGATAGAGTGCAGGCTGAGACGTTTTTCTCCTTGATTCTGGAAGATGTTTAAGATGTAAGACTCTGTGCTTCGACTTTTCTGTATCCCCTGCTGTTTAAGCAGGCATAACGCAGACACATGCTACATAAATGCAGATGTTAGAACTTGCTGGAATGCATTGTTAATTTTGTAGCGTGGGAATGAACATGGTGTCAGTGTATTTAAATGCCCACAGCAAACTGTAGACTGGCGGTTCTTCCTCACAGGGACATACACTTGCTATGTTCTACAAGTGAGTTATCTAAACCAACCTGATGCTGTCCCGATAGCCTGTTTTGCTAGGAAGCCTGATAAACCAGTTTTTTTAAAAAATTCTCACTATAGTTGTTTATTATTATTTCATCTGAAGGCACAGGAAGAAATTGTATGTCTTTGTACTGGTTCATTGCCTGGAAGCAGCTATTTCTTTATTAACATATAAAAGACTTAGACCTAATTCTTACTTTCAAATGAACTAAGTTATTTTAAGATCAAACTAAAAACACCACTTTTGAGAAAGGCTCTCCTGAGAAACAGAGGCAGCCGGTATATAACATTTTCATGAGGGGAGAGAGATTGGTGTCCCTCTTGAACTTATTCCACATTTAAAATGCTCCATTCTGTTTAGCATGTGAAACATTTTCAGAATGTTCTTGGGAGAGCACAGAAGCAAAGCAAGAGGGAGTAAGTACCCGAAAGGCTTTTATGACCCCCGTCTCACATCTTCTTTCATCTCCCAAACTAGGATGCTTGTACTCTTCAAGCAGACTGGCAACTTGAAATTAGAAATGACGGAAGCATCCAGAGATTTCTCTGGGGTCAGAGGAGGTGTCTTCCTGTGCATATGAACAGTGTCGAATTAGTTGCTTTTGTTCATGACCCAAATCCTACAACGATTACACTAGCAGTCCAATGTTCTTACTTACAACTAACAACTGTGCACGTTCGCTCTTCTGTGCAGAGGAAGCACCAAGGCAAAGAACTGGATTTTTACCCAATCAGTGAAAAGTGTTAAAGTGGATGAAGGGATATCTGACATTTTAGCTCACAGTGGGTGAGCACTTTCCTGTCCACAAAGCACTGCCATGGATGTTCTCTCAACAGAGGCTTCCCAGAGCATCCTGAAGCAGGCACAGTGTAATCTACATCCCATCATTTACTGATTTCCAGCAATTGAGAGGAATTTCCCTAAGATCCTAGCTCTGCTGACACGGGGGCCGTTCCTTCTGACTGAGCTGTTGAATTCTGGAACATCAAACTGCCTGGATTTGCCTGACTGGATAAACTCCATTGAGGATATTTAATAAAAAACAAATCTCCCTTGATTTCTTACCCTTGTTTATGCCTGTCCAACTAAGTTTCTTTCTTCAGTGCAGGCCACTGAGTCTTAAGACACTGTGTTTTCAGAGATAGAAAACCAATATTTGTCACTGAGGCAGGAGAGCAGACAGAAGAGTGGAGGAGATTTCAGAGGACAGTGTACAGGGAAGCCAGGTTGCAGAGGAAGGCTGAAAGGGCTACATTATTTGGACTTTGTTTAGCCTAGAGAGCATGCTCATGGCTGTGGGAGATTCCGCTCATGACTGTGACAGATTCTGCTCATGGCTGGAGAGGTTGCTTGTCTGTATCTCAGCAGATTAGGAGGCACTATTCATCTAGAATAAGACTTTCTTGTATTCTCTCTTTTGTTCCGTCTGGTCCTCCAGCCCCTAGGATGGTACCACCCATATTCAGAGTAGGTCTGTCTTCCATTAAACTTCCCCCTGAACCTGGGCAGTGGTGGTGCACACCTTTAATCCCAGCAGTCCAGAGACAGAGGCAGGTAGATCTCTGTGAGTTTGAAGCCAGCCTGGTCTGCAGAGTGAGTTTCAGGACAGCCAGGACTATTTCATAGACAAACCCCTATCTCAAAAAACTAAAACCAAACCAAGACAAAACAAACTTACAAACAAAACCCTTCCCTTTGGAAATACCATTAAAGACATACCCAAAGGTATGTGTCCTCCGTGATTTTAAAGCTAGTCAAATAGATAAAGACAAAGAACTTATCATTACAGGAAAAGCTTCACATATTATCATTAGAGCTAAAGGACTGCACAAAGAATTTTGGCCTTAGGCTGAACCCCTGACACTCTGAATGTGGCAAAGTGAGATGATACACAAATCCATGGGCCACAGATTCTACATGAGATGGACTTAGTATGTCCCGTGTCCTCCACTAGGATGGCATGGGTGGCAGCAGTTCACATCAGAGCTCAGGAGGGAAGGCAGATAATCACAAGTGTAGACAATACAGCTATATTAACCATGTATGCAGTACATAATGATGGTGTCTGTGGGAATTCCTAAAGGAATGCCTGTGTAGTTGGTGTCAGGCAAACATCTCATCTTGACTTTACCCTGTGCTGCTGTAAGGACAAGCCTTCAGCAGCACAGGAATTGAAGAGGGACCACTGAGTAGGCTGATTAATCATTCAATTGACTTTTCCATTTGAGGGAGTAAAGCTTCATTCTCTGGGGTTAGCAAAAAAGGCCAACACACACACACACACACACACACACACACACACACACACACCTTCAAGGTCTTTCTACTATCTTTCATTTTATCGCACAAACACACTTTTTATATTCCCCACACGAAGTTCATTACAAAGAGGATTTTTCCCAAACCCCAAAGTTACACAGTTACCACAAAAATCACCATAAAAGCATATATTTTCTGGAATAAGTCAACCCCAATACATTTCTTAACCACATCTTTATACACTTTCTGAGAAACCCACCCTCAGATAAACATTTATCATAACCACTTACATAGGCAGTAGTTTTTATAATTGTCAGAAAAAAAACAGGCTACTAGCTTCACTTTTCATCCCATTCTTTGTTTTCTTATTCCATGAAGCAATTGTTTAAAGCTTTGTTGTAGCTATGATACACACCAAAATCCACGAACACATTTCTCAACATGAAGATTAAAAGAACTTATGCTAGCCTAACTCCTAGGATGTGATCGTTTTCCCTAACCATTAACCTCAACCTTAGTCTATATGACTCCTCAAGTAAGACTTGTAAGTTCTGGCTGCATGACACAACCTTATTCCTATTTTCTACCCTTTGCAGCCCCTGATTTGTCTGGATGAGGGCAACACTATAGCCTACTTTTACCTATATTAATTTTCCCACTAAAATGACCTTAATCATAATCCCTTACTCTGTTTGTTAGAAATCCTTAATCATCAAAACTCTATTTAAGCTAACACTGTTATTGTATGCAATCATTACTTCAGATAAATAGTACAGCTTAAGAGGAAATCATCTCCATAATAATCCACAAGTGAAAATGCATGGAAGAACAGGATATTTCCATGACATAATGACACTACATCAAAGGCAGTGGGGATTCCCTGTACCCATTCACACCATACCAGATAGCAGACAAAAATGGCAGTGGCAAACATGTAAAGGCACACCT
Source organism: Neodon shergylaensis (assembly GCA_025134845.1). Lineage (NCBI taxonomy): Eukaryota > Metazoa > Chordata > Mammalia > Rodentia > Cricetidae > Neodon > Neodon shergylaensis. The sequence goes on from JABTXL010002812.1 coordinate 1,847,648, forward strand.
GTAGCAGGAGACATTCTGGAGCTGAAATCCTTGGATCTTGCCCATCTGAGATTCACCCATCAGAGAATTGCACTCTGGTGAACTGAACTCCTGAAGCTCAATTGCCACCTCTGCCTCTCTGACAAGGCCATCAGCAACCCAGAACCCAAGAATGTTTTTCTCTCTTTCTCCCTTCAACTTGGCACCAGGGAATTTGGAAAGTATAGCTAACTGCACCCTAGCATTCCATATACCCAGGAAGTTCAATTATCTAACATCAGTGAAACTCTCTCCTTCTCAAAGGGCCTATACTTCCTTAGTGGACAGAGGGACCTCAGCCTGAGCCCTAGTCTTATTTCTGTACCATTAGTAAAATACCAAGTAAATACTAATCAGAATTTTCCTACTTAATCCTGAGTTCAACTGTACTATTTCAATCACTGAAGCTACAACATGCAGACCTTAGCATGACTGCCCTTAGTTCATCCCTGTTCGTGACCATGATAATCTAATACCTGGTCATAGATTTTCCTAAGATGAATGAATAGGAATGAAGAACAGAGTAGACCAGTACATTATAGACAGATACATGTTTTCGTCCATGGACTGCCACAAAGTTTCAGGGTAGAACAGTATGGGTATAGCCCTGTCTTCCACAGGTGTAGAGGATTACAGAACCCTGCATCTGAATAATGCAGATGTCCTACCCCAAAATGGCACTGGTAACACCACAATGGAACCTAGCTGTAGGATGCGTCTTTTTGCTTTTCTGTGATGGTTCATCTTTAATGATAAAGAAACTAAGGGTACTAAGAGGCCCGAGAGAGGACAGCATGAATCTGTCCAGCTGACTGTCTTTGCCACTCCTCTTGGGATTCTGTTGTCCTAGTGGTGACTGCTCTCAGGAGTTCTGAGCAGTCAATGTGTGATAAAGTGACCCACAAGTCACCCTACCCTCTCACTAAGAGTAATATGATTATTACCATGTAAGTGAGCTACAATCCTAATGTTTCTTTGGGCCACTAAGCAAAGCAATGCAAAGACTCTGCATTCTTCTTCACTGAAGGAATATCTAACTCTCAGATAGTTTTTGTAAGTTACACCTGCTAAGAGTTAATAGGAGTGACTAGATACAACATACTTCCCCATACCTAAAGGACCTTTGGTCTCTTTGTCAGAGAAGCATAGCCTGTGATCAGGGAACCTTCCCTAACTAAATTAGGTATGGTTTATGGGATTTTTAATTCTATCCTCAGTAAGATCAATGTTTCCCCTCTGGATTTTATCAGGGAATAACTGCCCATTGGCATACCTGGGAAGGCTCTGGTGGGTCCTGTAGTACACCAAGCTTCACTACAGATCAGCTCTGTAGAACAAGTGGTTCTTTGTCATTTCAAAATAAATGTAGAGGTCAATTTCTACACTGTGGAGTGCACTACACTGATTTGTCAAGGTTCAGAGGTGGCCAACTAAAATGATGTAATATTTGTCTTTTTATTCACTTGATGTGACCATGAAGACAGAAGGAAGAGGAAACTGCATTAGGTTCTCAACACTCTGATTCCTCTTTGGCTCTGACCTGAGATGAGTGAGTACACTACATATCACTATCCAGGGAACCAAGCAATCGATCACCACTTCTAATCAGATTTTTCTTTAGGCTGCCAGATCACAAGTAATGACTTACTAATTATGAAAGCTTAGCCCTAGCTTAGGCTTATTTTTAACTAGCTATTATAACTTAAATCAACCCATTTATATTAATGTATGTTTGGTCACACACAGTCAATCCTTTTACCTCCATGTCTCCCCACGTCTCTCTCATGCTTAGATTACTCCTCCTCCTTGCTCTTTCTCTGCCTGCAAGTCCAACCTATACCTCCTGCCTAGCTATTGGACATTCAGTTTTTTATTATACCAATCAGAGGTCAGAGTAATACATCTTCATAAGGTATACTTGTATCCCACAACATCCCAATAAGGGGGAACCCTTTTACTCTAAATAAAAGAAAAGGTTTCAACTCCAGCAAATATATATACATATATATATATATACATACATATCACACACACACACACATATATATATGTATATATGTAAGAACTATATTTACAATGCCAGTCTATCTATATTTGACAACTTCAGAGAAAATATTCCATTATCTATCTTATCTTGTTGAGTCCAAAGTTTTGTACCTAATTTACCTTTTATACTGACTTGTATTATGAACCTAAAACTATGTTTCTAGACCTCAAAATATTTTTAGATAAAGAACTTACGCTGTTATGTCTCTGAATTTTATATACTTTATATCTCTTATTGAAGTTTTCTTTCTTGATGTTAATAACAAGGAAACTTGTAAAAGTACATCTTCAACCTCATCAGAGAACCACAAAGGATATACTATTGCCTGATTAAGCAAGAAGTGCTGAGCAAACAACTTCCAAAACTATAGAAATGATGAAAACAGCTGGCTTCCTGGACAGTCACCCAAGTTTCCTCTGCAATGTTTGGGCATCCTTCTTTGATCTATGGGCCTCGAATATCTGGCAGACTTTTTGGTGAAATAGGATATTTTTGAAGGATACTACTACCTAGTCTTGGCAAAGTTCAGTAGTCATTTTCTTTTGTGTCCTGCTTGTCCAGTTTGGTCAGAATACTGTCAGCAGTCCAAACAAGGGGAGTTTCTTTGCCACAATCAAAGCAAACTTCATATGGAGGTTTTTTGATGCCTATCATCCTTTTCTGGAGTAAATTGGTACTTCCATGAGCTGATGTGTCTCATTGTCATAAAAAACATAGATTATTAAACATCTTAAATGCCATATTCTTTAGGTCTCTGAAGTGCTCGAAAGACCACCTATCTATCTAAAATATATGTCTGTTTAACCTTGAAAACATACCTAACATAACTACAAAGTTGATTGTTAGATGACTACTAACCTGTATTTCTTAATTATCCTAAATAGTTTGTAATAATAGCTTTCAAGGACTAGAAATTTATATTACATTGCTAAATGAACTACATAGGTACAATTCCTTAAACAAAAGAATAAACATATATAGTATAGCAAAAATAACTTTAAATTTGTATCAATATACAAAAATCATACCAATGTAAAACATTTGAGATTAGTGGTTGTTTAAAAGTAGACTCAACAATTCACCATTTTATCCCATCATTTTATAGCCCTCCCTTTTCCCTTCAGAAAAATATCCTTGAATCTAATCTCCTTTTATTTACCCCTTTTCCTGACCATGGCCAATAACAATTTGTAATCAAACCCCAAATGATAACAAACACCCTTAACCCATGGAATGACTGGTCACCCACCACACATCTTGAGAATTTGTGTGTTGTGTTCTCTAGACTGCTTCTTGTTGTTTGGGGACAATGGTATCTTTAGGGAACCCTGAGAAAATTAACATAATGATCAAGTTCTGGGAGATCTAGCTGTATCATTTGCTGTCCAGTCTCCGTGTGATGGGAAAATGAAGGGCTTATCTGAAATCCTAGCTGGAGTAATGCATGAGCCTGGATCATCTTAGCTAGCAGCTTTGAAGTTGTTCTGGATGCAGAATTTTGAAAAAAAAAACTGCTACAGAGTTATTTTTAGAGGCTGGATCACCTGGGCTACTTGTCTTTATTGGTGTCTTTTTTTTTCTGAAAGCACATAAACTTTTAAAGGTAACATGTATATCTGCATTAACACAAGAATGAAATGTGCAGTGGTGTCAGGCAGTAGTGACACATGTCTTTAATCTAGGCATTCAGAAGACAGAGGCAAGCAGATCACTGTGAGTTTGAGACCAGTTTTGTCTATGGACTGAGTTCCAGTACAGACTCCAAAGCTACACAGAGAAACCCTGTCTCAGAAAAAAAAAGAAAAGAAAAATGTGCAGTGTGTATAAGCCAGTTAAAAGTAAATTTTTGTTTTATGTAAAAGGCATTGGTTAACTTTATAAGTTTACTTGGACTGTATAACCAAAGCTCTATCCATGTCACATGAAAGGATGGTATGTAATAATAAGTCATGAGGACTCTGTAGCCAACAAGATTTATCATGTCTCATCCAACCTCAGAGCTGTTCTCATAGTAGAGGGATCAGCAGATATGTTACCTGTCCTGTAGTCTTTCTTGGCTTCTTTCTTCACGTCTCTAGCCAAGATTTTCAGGAAATCTCCCTGATCAAATCTGATCTTTATTAATTTTGAAGAGAATTGTAACTTTTTGTTTCTTATGGAAACAAAGGCATGACCTCTTCCTCAATGCAACACATTTTGCAACTTCCATTTTGAAGCCAAGGCATTTCTAAAGTATATGCTGGTTTAGTTCAGCAGACCCTTCCATAATCCAGTATCTTTCAGAAGCAGTCAGCTTCATTTATTAGCATGCAAAAAAATTAAAGTCAACAAAGCATCATGTGGGATCCAGATGTCTGTATATTTTCCATCCTTATATGGCTTAATTTTTTTTGTATTACTTACTCTTTCTTTAAAGATTTTACTATTTTTAAACTTTTTTCTGACTGTACCTATTTTCTTTTCTTTCTTCAGCATGTAAGCACATTTTTAAGCATATTATATCTGTTCAGAGGGATCTTGGTCTGGTTCTGACTTTCTGTGTGTCTGCAGCTTCCTCCGACTATTGGAACTAAGTCTTTAACTGTTTTATAAAAGGCATGCTGGTGGCTGGCTCCATCCTTGTTGGTTCTGTGAAAGTCTAGCCTCATGACAGCAGAGCCTGGGAGCTCTGGAAGTTTTGTGTCCACTTGTGACAGTTGACTGTACCCAATGTCAGCTGTTCAAGTGTTCATCTGCACAACAAGGACTATTAAAAGAGCCAAGCCTACCAGAGAGACCATGGTCATCAGGAAGTCACTTTTTCAGAACTTTTTTCTTTTCTTTTTCATGTTTTATGTTTTTTTTTTATACCTTTCTCAGGCCTTATGTGGATATATGTTACCTTTCATTGGGCACTGTATGTAGTTGAAGTTTCTCTTGGATTGCCAGCTCAAAAACAATGTCACGGAGACTACTTATTAGTTACAAAATTTGGCATTACCCTAGGCTTGTTTCTTTTCTTTTATTTTTTTACTAGCTCTAATAACCTAAATTAACTCATTTATATTAATCTACGTTCTGTCACATATTCCCCACCCTCCTCTGCTTCCTCCATGTCTCCTTGCATCTCTAGCTTGTTCCTAGACTTCTCCTACTACTTCCTCTCTCTCTGCCTGGACATCCTGCCTATGTCTCCTGCCTGACCATTTAGAATTTTATTACACCAATCGCAGCAATACACCTTCACATTATGCAATATCCCATAATGGCCAGCTATTCTGGAAAGCATGGAGCTAAGAACAGAAAGGGCTAAATGAGTGGGGGTAGTAATACATCAGAGAGAAGAAAATGCCCTTGTCAAGGGCAAAGACAAGTAGTCTTAGTAGAGGTCCCTAGGAATCATTTTGGGCAAGGGTCCTATTAAAGCCTGGATCAGAAGTGGTGACACCTCTGTTATGAGTATAGTTGCTCATTTGAGCATAACTAGCTTGGGGCCAGGTGAGTGGTTATGTTGTTTTCTCTACTACAACTCCCTTCTAGAATCTACAATGCACTGAGTTGGCAGTATGGAGTTGAGTATTGGGGATGGCAACTTTTTCCATGATGCTTGCCCATCAAAGCACGTTGTAATTGCTATGGCCATGATTGAAGGATCATATATGAGTGTCTGACTTGTGGCTGTACTCTTCACATATAAGATAGATGGGTCCAGATAAATAAAACTGTATGAGTAGACACAGGAAGAATTAATTGTCTCAAATTTAAATCAAAAGCCAAAGAAAAGTGAGGTCCAATTCTTTCCTGCTTGGTAACTCTTTTCATCTAATCAGTATCAATTTCAATGCATAATTCTCACAAATCTAATTTTCTCTTGTGTTTCTCTAGGAGTGCTTGTAATACTTTGGTGTTGATACAGGGTGTGTGTGGTTTTTCACAGTATGTAATTCTACACTTCTTGCTTAGAATCCTATAATTCAATACCACTCTACCGCTATCTACTTTACTATATTGAGTATGGTTACGGAGCAGGACTGACCAAGGCTTCTAGATGCCACATCATCCACCTACACTGTGCCAGGTGTGCCAGATGTTCGACATAAGGTATGGAACTAATGTTGATCCTGCTGTGTTTCAGTTCTGCTTTGGTCCCACCCCCTATTTCTTTGCTTCTTTTTCATCCTTTTAAATTGGGAATGCTTATTCTGTGACATTGCTTCTTACGAGTATGTGACTTGGTTTTGGTTTTCAAATGGACTCTAGATAAAAGTCTGCTTGACTCTTAGGAAGGCTCTGGCCTTGGGTTTTTAAAGAGTAGTAGGTATTACAAGAAGATGCATTGAATGTGTGATTAGAGGATTGCGAACCTCTTCGAGGTCCAGCAGTAGAATGTTTTGGTTTAAGGAGAAGTGATTAGCTTTTGAGTTGACTAGGGGTTAATATATGAAGTCTAATTTAGACTGTCAACATTATTGAACCAGGAGGCACCTCGGAGATTACCAGAACACACTTTTGTATGTGTCTGTGGATATGCGAGCAGCAGCATCCCATAGACTGTGGGCCTGTATAAAATAAATGGAGAAAGGGAAGGAAGTTGCTAATGTGGATATATTCTCTC
>JABTXL010002812.1:1854316-1894343 GCA_025134845.1 Neodon shergylaensis
TTACCTCCTTTCCTATCTCCCTCCTGCTTCTCTAAGGGATGAAGAGTTCATTGTAACTCAGAGTTAAAGGCACGGTCGATTATGATAGGAAGTGAGCAAAATGAGTTCATAATTAGGAGCAGAGAACGATGAATGCTCGCTGTTGGTCAGCTGTGTTTCTTACAAATATTTGGATCATTTTTCTTGTTTTCTATAAAGGAGTTATGGAAACTGATTCCTAACTCTATTTTTCTGTAAAAAAAAAAGTGCTTCAAGGATGTATGCCATGCAGCACATAGATGCTAATAATCTCTCTCTCCTCTCATAGGATGTTCAGGCCCTATACTCGACACTCTAGGCAAATGCATGTCTATACTTATGCATGTCATAGACAAAGGGGCTGTCCCAGGAGAAATGGAATAGACTTTTGTCAATTTACTAAGAAACAAGCCTTGCCATCTCAGGTTTTTAATTGTAAAATCTGTATAATATGTAATATAGAGAAGGAAGATGTTTTCCCTTTCTTAGATTGTTCTTAACTTATCTTCTACCCCAAAAGGATAGGGACAACTTCTTCTGTTTCCTCAAATTTTCTTCTCATAAACAGTTGGAGAAAACTGGAAAGAAATGTAAGAAATGTGTCTTTTTTTTTTTAAGCTATTGCACTATTGGTTGACTCACAACAAAAGGACTCACTCACTGACAAGAATTTGAAAAATCCAAACCAGCTCCAACCAAATGAAGGTTCTTGGGGTGGGTGCAGGAAAATGAGTGCAAGTGAGAAGATAAGAGTTGGCAGCAGGGATGCCAGCTCCTGTCTCCTCACTGCTCTGATCACTATCCTCATCAATTATTTACACAAGGAAGGTCTACTTTAAAATTAATCACGAAATTCTGAATTGCTCCTTTACATTAATAATGAAAGAAGTGCAGCAAATGCAAACAGACGCTGCTAATAGAATATGAAATTATGTCTACTACAGAAAGGAAAGTGGCCTATTTAAGGGAAACATCAAGAGGCTAATTAGAATCCTCTCGCGAGGGTTATGGTCCGTGACCCAGATTGGCAGTCATTACCTGCCTGAAGGAACAAACGCTGGGATGTGATCCATCTGCAGTTGTTATAGTAGAGTTAAATGCAAAACTGTCCCAACTACGGGGGACCAGGGGATTTGAGGACAACGTGAATGGCTCAATTACAACATAGAAAAGGTATGTAGAAAAGATATCCCAATCTGAAAACCCAGCAGAACAAACACAAGCTCCCAAATGCAATGCTTCTTCTTCCAATTACAAATAGCACCCATGCCTCCTACACACAATTAGCCTTTGTCCTTTCTGTGTATGAGGACATTATCCTTCAAAATTGTCTCTCGTGTACTAGTTTTCTCCTACATTACAGCGTGAACCTATGCAGCATCTTGACATCCTTGCTGCTTCTGTATCCTAGGATGCATTTGACATAGTCTCTACCTTCAAGCATTTTATGTGTTTCAAGCGGGTTTGCAATAATGAAATTTGTATTTCTGTCTTCCTAAAGAATGACTTGAGGGCCTCAGGGTGTATGGTAACATAGAACCTTTATTTGACAAGAATTTACGAGCATAGAAGATAATCTCGTTTGAAGAGTCAGATTTTCATGCCAGGAAATGAAGAGAAGGTCTGAGACTGGCTTTAATCACTTAGCTACTTTTGCACAATGGGGTACTAGCTTAATTTCTAGTAGCTCTGGTTTTCTGCTATGTAAATGGGACAAGGATCATGCTTGGCTGATCTCAAATTATCTGAACTGCTAAATTTCCAGGGCTTTCGATCCTAGCTACCTGGTAAGCTATTTGGTATATTGGGTAAGGGCAGGTTCTGGATCGTTTCTCTTGGGTTTCCACCTGGCTTTGCAATGACCCGCTGTCGTGTTAGCCTCAGCGACTACTTCTTCATCTGCCAATGACAGTGTGCATAGCTCTTAGGGCAGGCTTAGGAAAGAAGCTCAAAGCAAATGCTAACTCTTGCTGCTTTAGGAGATCAACAAAGGCGAATTTACATAGCTTTTAGAGGGTTGCTGGGATGGGTTAAGGTCTCAGTGGGTCTTATCACCACTTCTGTGTTGGCTACTCTAAGTGTTAAGAATTAGCCGGAGAGCACAGGCTAGTACCTCTTCCCACTGCATTCCCACTGGTAAGAAGAAATTTAAAATGTTTTCTGATTCTCCATTAGGTGATTTATTTAGTCAATATCTTAAAAATATTCCATGCCTGACCCTGTGATCACATGCAGGTCCATAACAGCCTGGACAATGATAAGAAATAAACATTTTCCCAAGCTGTAGTCAGAAAACTTTAAGCGTCCTTTAGAACTGTCTATGGATCAATGAAAAAGAAAACTTAACATTTTACCCAACCCCAAAGCACCTAAAAACACATATATTTTTGATCAACAGATGTTTAAAAAAAGTGAGGAAAAGGAGTTGCTCAGAAATGCTTTTCTGATGGTGATTTGTTCTTTTGTAATCTGTGCAGATGCGGATAGCAGCTGGGCTAACCCAGGATCCCGTATCCAGGGATCTTCTGCCTTCTTTCCCAATAAAACATCTCTGTTTCCTTGTATTTGTGTTGCAGGTAGGAGCTGCAGATGCCAGGATAGATGGGCGTGTGGAAGATGATTCATGCCTTCATGTTAACTAGGAACTTATCCAACAGCACCATAAAACCCTCCTTTAAGAGTTCCCTTGTCTACCACATCCTAACTCATCTGTCTGTGGCAGGTGGGTCATGGTACAGAAAAATTCTAACAAGCAGACAGAATCCCTGCTCTTCTGGGCATTCCATCGATATGTTTTCGTTTATGGTCCACAGTTACAGGAACTGTAACCTCGTGACTCTTAATTAAGTTCTAGAAAGATTCATTCTTCTTCACCCAGCCAGTGTTGCCTTGTAGGATGTTGTCCCACTGGAGAATTCAGAGACTGCATCAGCAGAGGTTACGGTCCTTTCCTCATTTCTTCAGAGCTGTTGCTCTGGGACTACGGAAAGTCAAGAACATGGGGGTATGGTATGAACTCCAGGATTCCCCTCCTGCGTAGCTGGGCTGTGAACAATTTAAAGCAAATACTTCCCAACCTGTGTACGAAGAAGGCATTAGAGGTTGAGTGGTAAAGATTCTTCCCATGGTCTAGTGATGCTTTGAGTTTGGAGAATTTGGGGTCCTATGGGCTTTGCTCTGCCTTCCGACGACAGAGTTCCCGGGAGTCTGCCATGTAGCTGCATGCATGTATTTCCTTTCAGCACTCAAAGGCCAGCAGCTGCTTCCTGGTCCAGCAATCCATTATTTTAGAATGACTTCTGTAATGCTGCTCTGAGAAATCATGCCTAAAAAAAGTCATGAAAGGAATGGAGGCTTTATAGGGATTTTATTTCTCTGGATAACTCCACTCTATGATTTCCTACTGGCTAAAGTGCTCACGTGGTTCAGGGTTAGTTACAACGTTTAAGACTACAACAAGTAGCCAGATTTTATGCCTCACCATATTGCAAGCTGGTTTGCTGGTTTTGAATAACTGGACAGCATACCCAGATGACACTGAGACACTGGAGAAACTAAGAAAGGAAGTGAAATTTTGAGAAAGAGGAGAACAAGACTTGGGAAGAAATTCTGAGAATTTGCACACACCTCCAGGTCTCACCTGAGTAGCTCTCATAAGCTACCTTCAGAATCATTCAGTAGCCTCTTAATGGCTCTCCCTGTTTCTATTTGTGTCTTGGCTCCCGCCCCCCCCACAGCCTCTTCATCTATAATGAGTCAGTTACAGTCCTTATTTGAATGTTTTTCTATTAAAGGCCACCATGGGGTCACCATTGACTTCAGACAAGTATCCATGCTTCTACCATTAGTTTGTAAGGTTTAACATAATCTGGGTCCTATGTTTGTTGAACTCCTCTTGGGACTCTTTACCCTGCTCCTCCTTTGGCCACCATGTGGATCTTCCTACAGTGCCTTAACTCAGAGCCCTGGTATGGTCTGATCTCTCTAGCTGGCATGACTTTACCTCCCAACTCTTTTATTCTTTGATGAAGAAAGGGCACGCTAAGGAAGCTTTCTTCGCTGACCTTGAATCTATTTTGTCTCTCTATAACACTTTTCAATGTGAGCATGGAATTTGATTTCCCCGTTCGTTCTGTATTATCCACTCTCATGGCAGAGCACAAACTTCACTGAAGCAGAGGTTTGGGTTCTTTTCCCACTGCTGCATCCAGCAGGAGATCCCCAAGATGAACGGCCTCTATTTTTGCTCCAACATTTGAACAGATCTTTTATTTCCCCCTTTTGTGGATTCGATCTTCAGAGAAGGAAGCCTACTGGATATCCAGCCAGGTTTTCTATTTCCCCGAGTTGTAATTGTCTTAAAATTGATTCCACTCATTCTTTCCCGGTCTCTGGCGGTTTCACCTCCATCACCATCAAAGCAGCTTGCTCTTTTATTTGCATATTTTGTTACTCATGATTAAACTAAATCATCATCTTTATTTAACTTACTAGACTTGTGGGAACTGGTAGCGTACCAGATGTGCGCGATTACGTTCACGTCGTAAGGCATCCCCAGTCAGCAGCTTGTAGGGTTTCGACATGCTCAGTTGTGGGGTTTGGCTTTCTATAAGCTTGCCTGGCGTTCATGCTGTGGGGAACCTGGCCTGGAAAAATGAGATCCGCCATATTGTTGTTGTGGTTCTCAATTCTAAGAGCTCTTTGACGTTTTCTGTCAGCTCATCTCCTTGGAAAGAGAACGGTCATTAGCTACGAATATAAACTGCTTTACTCCAGTTTGCTTTTCAAGTAACATACAGAAATTAAGATCATTTTTGAGCACATGGCTTGTTTTCAACTCAAACAACCACAGCCAAGACTGGAATCCTGAGGAACCGAGTCTGTCTCTCTGAAAATGATTGTACGGTCTTAGTGCGGTGTGGGGTGGAGGAGCAGGGCAACATTTAATCATGATCAAGGCAGTTTCGTAGAGGAGACATGGAAAATGGGAAGGAGTGTTTTGCTTGTAATCACACAGGAAACAGTGAGGATCTAAGCCGAGCAACTGATACCAATAATTAAACAGACAACACATACCATTACTGGCCGCAGAAATGGCATGATGACCATGGAAGCCAATGTGCTAGCACTCAGATGGTGACTTGTAGCTTTATAACTATTCCTTTGTACAGACTTAGCTGAGTTTGTAGTTGATGACTTACTTTCTCTGTGACACAGGCATTTTTCTAGAAGGGGAGAGAAGTGCTTAACCAAAGCCCTTGTCATTGGGTCCAAAGGAAGCAGGTTGTCTCAGGGAGGCTGTGACACCCAACAGAGCAAAGATCATGGAACGAAATAGCCCCAAAGTCCTAAGGAAAGCTGAGAAGTTGGACAAGAGATGAGGCAAACTCTGTGTCTAATGGCAGACTGAGGCTGTGCTCAGAGTGCTCAAAACAAAGCTAAGATAAAGCCAAGGAAGGGTTAGAATAGTAAATATAAAGAATGATTCTAAATACTGAAGGATGTACAATGAATAGAGATCACCTCATACCAGTTATCATGCTACATGTATTAGCTAAATGCAATGGACATTCCTGAGGAGTGTGTGTATGTGTGTATGTGTGTGTGCGCGCGCGCATGCACGTGTATATATATGCATGTACCTTATGAGCTAATGTTTGGTGCGGGACAGTTGTATTCTGTCGGTTATGTTTTAAATAAACGCTGATTGGCCAGCAGCCAGGCAGGAAATATAGGTGGGAAAACCAGACAGGAAGTAAAGGTGGGGCAATAAGAACAGGAGAATTTTGGGAAGAAGGAAGCTCTTTCCCCAGTCCTTCCCAGATCACCAAAGAAGCAGGATGTGATCTACCCCACTGGAAAAGGTACTGAGCCATGTGGCTAACATAGATAAGAATAATGGGTTAATATAAGTTATAAGAGTTAATAAGAAGCCTGAGCTAATGGGCCAATCCATTTATGATTAATGTAGATTCTCTGTGTGATTTTCTTTGGGACCTAAGGACTGCGGGAACTGGGCAGGACAGAAACCTCAACAAGCAGCCCCTCATGTTACAAATGTTATATACTGCAAGCTCATTTTATTTGGGGCATGTCACTTTCTTTCTACAGCACAGAATTTTCTCATTCACAGATATCTGCTCTTCTATATATCATCTAGTTTTCTTTTAATCTGTCTTTCTATTGTCTATCATCTATCTTCTAACTGGGTTGATAAACTAACAAATGAAGAAACCATACATAAAAGGAACTAATTGACTTTTTGAAAATGACAGTGTTGAGTGTCAAATTTGTATTTCTCTTTAAATTTCACACACACACACACACACACACACACACTTTGTGTTTGAGGCATTGAAGGCTGAATGCAGGGCCTTATAAATGCAAGCACTATACCACTAAACCATATCCTCAGCCTAGGCTTGTTTGAACAAAATATTTTCTTTTAACTTGTTATTTATTATTTATTTTATTTTATGGGGTGTATGAGTATTTCACCAGCATGTATGTATATATACCATGTTCATTTCCGGTGCCCATGGAGGTCAGAAGAAAGAATCAGATCCTGGGAACTGGAGTGAGCCATCCTGTGAGTATTGTAACTGAACCATGCTTCCCTGCAAGAGCAAAAAGCACTCTTTACTGCCTTGCCATTGCTCAAGCCCCTCCTTTGACATTTGAAAGCACCTCTCAAAACAGGAGTCCCTGAGTGATTTCCATGTCACAACGTGTCATTACTATGAGTACAATGAGATCTGACCCATCAGACAAGCTTAAGATTACAATGAGACTGCTAACAGAGGAAAACAAATTCACAAGATGAATACACAAAGTACTAATCGAATCACACAATGAAAGACAAATAAAGCAATTGAAACCAATACAAGACTGGAATAGACATTCCTGCAAAGCACTCCCGGAATCCTTACCCGTCAGAGTGATGGATGCTGCTTGTCTGTGTGCTGGTGTGTGGCTACATGTATGTGCATGTTCATGTGTGTGTATGCCTACCCACATCTATTCATACAAGGAGGCCAGAAGCCAATAGTATTGCTCTCCACCTCATTTTGTTTGAGATGTTGTGTCTCCCTTAACTTGGAGTCTGCTGCTCTAGGTCACCTGACTACCCAGGAAGCCCCCAGGATCTACCTGGAGCTGCCACCCAGCACTTTGGTTAAAGACACACACACATCACTATGCTTGGTGTTCATGGGGAAGCTGAACTCAGCTCACTGTGCTTGAAGAGCAAGCACTTTGCCCACTGAGGTGCCTGCAGCCACCATCAGAGCACTTCTAAATTCAAATCACAACCAGAAGCCTTTTTGCTGTGGGAGAATGTTTTTGTACACTGTAAAGATTTGTCACTCGTATTGGTTTTACAAAGTGGTGATTGGTGTGTTGCCAAGCAGGAAATACAGGCAGGGCAACCAGACTAAGAATTCTAGGAAGAGAAAAAGTAGGTATGGAGTCACCAGCCGAATGTAGAAGAAATGGATGAAAATGTTGCACTGAGAAAAGATACCAAGCCATGTGGCTAAACATAGATAAGAATTATGGGTTAATTTAATTGTAAGAGCTAGTTAATAATAATCCTGAGTTAATAGGCCAACCAATTTATAATTAATATAAGACTTCTGTGTGTTTATTTGGGACTGAACTGCTGCAGGACAAGGCGAAACAGAAACTTCCATCAAAACATTTTCATATCTTCTAGGAGAGTCAAAAGAGCAACTAACATTGGTGAGGGAAGAAACTGTATTCTTATGCCTTTAAGGTACCCTTACATTTCACTAGTGTTTAAACACAGACCTACCTTCATGATCTATCAAGTCTATGCTTAAAAACATGACTAAGATAAATCAAATTACAAAACAAGAAAAGAAAGAACATATCACTCCTGATTCGTACTAAAAATCTAGGCTTAAATAAGGCATTTAAGGTGAGTCAATAGGTATGATTGGCAGGTGTCTATGGCTGTCCCTAGGACACATAAATAATGTCATCTCCATTTCTCCAGGTTTGAGTTAAGTGTCTTTAGGTAGACAACATGGATATGCTTGGATTTGGAGAAATAAGCAGAAGAACAGAGCTTCATGAAACTCCCCAACACATAATTGGACATGGGGTATGAATGATGCTGACCTTGGAGAACTATGCAAATAACACAACTGAGTGTCTTCCTTTCTCTATCACAAGTACATCTGGTTATGTAAGGGCGTTGTAGCTTCGCTCAAGGTCACTTTGTAACTAGCAAGGGCCTTGGGCATAGTGCCTCTGTGGTGCCTTCTTCATAACCACATATCCACGTTTATTATGAATAAAATGTATGTTGTAATAGTGTGTTTATAAAAATGTGAAATTTTCAAACAAATGAATTGTACTAGAAAAAAAACATTCTGAGTGAAGTAACCCAGACCAGAAAGATGAATGTTATTTATATCTGGATATTAGCCATTGGATAAATAATAACGAAACCACAAATCCATAGAGTCAGAGGCATATAAGAGAGGACTAGGGGTGAACAAATGGTTCTCCTGAGGAGGGGGAAATAGAGTAGATTTTATGGGTGGACTGAAGGTAGGGAGTGGAAAGGATGGGCTATCAGGAGAAAGGGCAAGGGAAGGTGGGATTGAGGGAGTGAATGAAGGAAGAAACAGCTATAATTGAAGAGCATTTGAATAGTGGTTTCTATACCTTTTTCTATATTAGAAAAGAATCTTAATGAAGTCTCCAAATAATGAGGATGACAGAACGCCTATTGGCTATCTCATCACCAATTGAAGTTTCCAGTGCTGGGACTTGCTTTCATCCAATTAAGTGAAAGGGTCCAAGGGAAATTCTCAAACAACCCCGACTGTTGTCAAGACAATATGTTGCTCTTCACAGATGGAAGACAAAGTCCCGTTGCTGATGACAACAGCCACACAACTCATTGAGCATGGATAGGATGAGTTGGTGCCTACATGGACCCTTCATCCCCATGCTATAGTGTCTATGACAGAGAAAGGTACTCTGCAGGCTACCCAAAGAGAAAGTTAAACAGCAACCTGATGGAGGTGGGTCTTGTATCTTATCTGTTGCTTTCATTGGGTAACTAATAAAGAAACTGCCTTGGCCCACTCCAGACAGAAAATTAGGTAGGTGGAGTAAACAGAACAGGATTCTGGGAGAAAGAAGCTGAGTCAGGGAGTCGCCATGATTCTCCCACTCCAGGCAGACGCAGGTTAAGATCTTTCCTGGTAAGCCAACTCGTGGGCTACACAGATTATTAGAAATGGGTTAGATTAAGATGTAAGAGATAGCCAATAAGAGGCTGGGCCAGGCAGTGTTTAAAAGAATACAGTTTCCTCGTAATTATTTCGGGGCATAAGCTAGCCATGCGGGTGGCCGGGTGAGGGGGACGCAGCCCAGTCGCCCCTACCACAACAGCAACCCAACTGCTAAACCTTTGATTTTTGATTTACAATCCAATCTATCCTGCTTGCAAATATGCTAAAATAATGGTGGCACAAAGTTTGTAGGAGTAACCAGCTCTTGTCTGATTTGACTTAAGGCCCACTCCATAAGATGGAGCCCCTACCTGACACTAGTTGAGTGACCAAGACCCAGAATCTAAATACCCAGAGACCTAGGGTAAAACCGAACACTACTGCTCTTTTTGAAAAGTAACTATAAAATAACTCCTAAGACTATTCTGTATACTCATAGATCAGCACTTTATTCAGACAGCACCAGAGGAATTTCCTCCTGTAGCAGAAGGGAATAAATAGAGACCCATAGCCTGACATTACACAGAGAGAAGGACCTTAAAACACATAGCTCTAAGTGAGATGTCTCCATTAAATCCCTCCCCTTAGAGCTCAGGGAACCCCATGGAAGAGGATGCAGAGGGAATGGGGGAGACAGAAGGAACTGAGGACACCAGCAGAACAAAGATCTCTAAAATAACTAGTAAAGATCACATAAACTCACAGAGCCTGAAACAGCAATCACAGGGCTTATACACGGGTCTGTACCAGGTCCTCTGTATATATACTGTATCTTTTAGTTTAGTACTTTATGTGATTCCTGAATGTGTAAATCATGGGTCTCTGATTCTTATGCCTTCTCTTGGGACTATTGTATTTTTCTATTGGCTTGACTTACCCAACTTCAATATGATAGCTTTTGTTTTACCTTACTATAATTTATTTGATTATGTTTCGTTGTGATCTCTTAGAAACTTGTTCTTCACTTGGGAGAAGAGGTGGGAGGAACTGGGAGGAGTAAAGGAAGTGGAAACTCTATTCAGATTCTATTGTATGAGAAAAGAATCTATGTTTAATAAAAGGGGAAAATAATGGCTTTTTGTTTTTATACCCTATCTGATGTAGTTACTAATTGTTCTCCAACCATATATCACACATACACACATATGCACACACACACATATATATATATACAAATGACTCATATATACCCACCTGCACACATATTAATGCAGGCACACACACATATACTGGCACACCAATGGGTAGGGCTGAAAGTGCTTTTTTGAGTTACCAATTCTCTTTCTCTGTTGTGGATTAGCTTCTTCCTCATAGATTTTCAAGCCATATTCTATCACCCTTTTCTCCTGCAGCATCTTGTCACACATCCCTGGCAATGCTAGGTTCAGTTTCCCTGCAGCTAGAGAGTGGCGAGAGTCACAAGTGCAAAAGGAACTGAAATCATAGTGAGGCACAACTATTGCAATGGCCTCCACCAAGCAGGACTGTCTGCTTTTATATTATTAGTACGGTGAGTAAAATAGAACCTAGGTAAAAATCAAAGATTGAGAACATTTGCAAAGTGCTTCAAAGATGAAACAATCATTATCCCTAGAAGTCTTTTTAAGTCTGACATTTACTGTAGCTCCTTTCATACTTGAATTCTTACACTGTATACATCTACTGTTCTAGGAAAGCAAGCCTTAAGTCCATGCAACTCAACTCAAGAAGCAAGTAAAGATCATTTTAAAACATAAAGACGATAATAGAAGAAAACTGTGACGCGAAGAGACTTAGAACTATTCAAAATAAATATTAGTAAATCTAGCCGAATAAGACTTTGGGAGCATAGTATACGAAAAAGAGTCCGGCAATGAGTTAGAAACATAGCTTCTTATATCAGAGTCTTCACCGCACAACAGGTGGAAGTTCATTAGGATAGACTGAAAAAAAATCCAATTCTGGTTCTCATTTGAAATGCTAAGAAACATAAAAATTGTCATAGAATATTTTGATGGTAATAACTATATGGAGGGATCACCTTAAAGTTACAGGAGAACATTTAAGATGTGACTTCCAAAGAACAAACTTCAAACCCATACAACTATCTCATGACAAAATATTTTATACAAAAAAATATCCCCCATTCCAGTGGGGGATAAAGTTCAGTGGTTGAGCATATGCACAGATAAATTAAGAGGCTCTGGGCTCCATCCCCCAGAATTATTCCCTCCCTTTCTCTCTCCATTTATGTCTATATTCTATTTATAATGTACACATAACCTACTATGAATATACAATACTGAATAGATTCTTTGCCATGTGACTTTTTTTTTTACATCAAATTATTGTTCATGGGGATGGGAGCTAGTTTATATTTAATTTACTGTTTTTTTGGCACCTTACTGCTAATCACTGTACTGGTCGGTTTTACATGCTCCTGTTTATAGTATAATATGACACACAGTTCTGAACTGTGTTTTTAAGCTCAATGCAGCCTAAGATTCCATCAAGTTGTTGATATTTGAGAGAAGACCTTTACTATTGATTACTTCTATAGTTTGAATCAGCCCAGGTGTCGATTTCCTCTGGAGACAGATATTTGAGGCTATTTTGCTTCTGGGTAGTTGTGAACACTTTGTGTAATTTTTCTGAAACACTCTGCAAGAATATGAGAAACAGCAAATTTTTCTGTTTGTGAAATGGTCTGTAAATATGTCTAGTCTAGGAAATATTAGGTCAATTATAACCAAAGTCTTATATATGCTCAGGATTTCTTTCCATCAGTTTTTGTTCTAGAAGCCGGATAAGATTGCCACACCAAGCCCTGTTCATTCTCCATGCCTCCCAACCTCCGACTCTGTTACTATTTGACATTAAAATACTTTACTAATTCTTTGACTATTTCATATAATATTTTGATCATATTTATTCCCTCTTCCTTGTGTCTTCCAGACTCACCCCCAATTCCCCACCCCTCCCCCAACTTCGTGACTTTTTTTCATGTTTAAAATAAACTTCTTGACTTCAAATATGCTCCTGGGTGGGTGGCCACCACCTGGGGCCACACCTTTAAATTAAAGTAGCTTTTTGTCTCCCCTACCCGGAGCTTTTTGCTGTTGTTTTACTTCTATCATTTTGTCTTTTCTCCTCTTCACCATTTATAGATCTTTAAAGTGGCTACTTTTAAGTTACATTTAATTTCAAAGTCAATGCCTTAATGCTGGCATTCCTTTTCGCCCTCGAGACTTCATTCTCCATTCAGGGTTCCTAAGCAGCTTCAAGAAAAGGCATGGCTCCTAGAACTGCGTGACTGGCATGTTGCCATTTTTGCTGTCACGCTCTTGTATCTGATGAGTGTCAGAGAAATATCTTTTTTCATTCATTTTGACTTATCTTCAAACTTCAACATCAAATGAAATTTCTAAGAACTGAGACTGATTTCAGCTGATCATTCAGAACTGAGGGCAAACCTCCTGTGAGAAAGGGCCCTGTGTGTTCCTCATTACAAGAACTACTGGGGGATGACTTTGTAGAAAATAAAGGAACAGTTTGGTCCTGACTGAAAATTAACTCTAGCCTTTACTAAATTCCTTTACTTCCCTCGGTGACACAGTTATTTGCAAAGGTCCAATAAGAAATCAGAATCTTCCTACATTGCAACCAAGGCCTAATCAGATACAACCAATATATAAGCACAGCAAGGCCAGAATTGTCACCACTGAAAGCTCCTTATCTCTGATTGGGTGAAGTATGTTCCCTGATCACAAAAGTGTTTGTCATGTTGCAAAGACTCTGGTGAACTCTGCCCAGGGCCCTGACCAGTACCTGTTTGGTGTAATGTCACTATACTTGGGAAAGAATGCTAGTTTTGCATAAAACTAAAGTCTGTGAACCTGGAAGTCTTCAAAATCTACACCTTTTCTTAAAATTATAGAGGAGGAACTGTTGGAAGCAGGCTTTGTGGGTCTAGCTTGCCGTGGGGTGAACAGAAACAGATTCCTTGATCCAGCTGGATGGAGCTGATCTAATACTGGCCCCTAAGGCCTCCACCAAGTTTCCAGACAGAAGCGTATGATCTTCTTTGGTTCTGTGAACATGCAGGTAAAGATTCTTTTTTAATGTATTAATCCTCATTTCTCAGTGCCTCCCTGAGAATAAAAGGAACCAGATATAAAAGAACATGAAGTTGACGATAGCGACTTGTTGATCATAACATTGTAGGACAAATTTAATTGGTTGCACTGGCTCCTTGGCTGGGCGTGAATAACCATGGAAGGCAGAGCTGAGGTGGAGGGTGAATATGGCAAGGTGACTGGAGGAAGACAAATTCACATTTTCTTCTAATGCACACACTGTAGCTGAGATGGAAAGAGAAGAAACTCCGGCAGTGCTTCCTAGAGGGGCTGCCGCATGCCTTGCCGCTGGGAGCACTCTTCCTAACAGCCTTTATGTGTGTGAGTGCTTGCCTGCTGTGTGTATATGTAACCTATGAGTGCCTGGTGCTCGTGGGTCCAGATCCTCTGTAACAGGAGTTGGGGGACCTTGTAAGCTGCCACACAGGTGCTAATAACTAAAGCCAGGTCAGTGTTCCTAAATTCTGAGCTCCACCCCACATACACACACTCAGTCTTTAAACACTGAGTTGTCCTTGCAGCCCCACACACCCCGTGTTCAGAAACTGTCTGTCCTGGGAACACAGTCCAGTCATTTAAGACTGTATCCTAGGCTGAGGGCAGGCAAGGAGAAGCATAACTACCCTGTTTCACAGTAGCTATGCTCATGGATGGAGAGTGTCAATATTTTCTTGTTGGATTAATGCAGCAATAAGGACAAACCCAGTGGCCACTGTGTCCACATTGTATATAATTCTGTCAGATCTGACACTTGATGGACCTTCGGGAATTATGTTAGGTGAAAGAGGTATAGAAAGACAAACACTGCCTGATCTCAAGGACAGGAGGAGTCTTATAGAAGCAGAGGCAAATCGTGGTTGTCCAGGGCTGAGGTATGAGAGGAGATGAGGGGATGGTGCTCAAATTTTGTGACATGTTAGCTAGAAGGAGGGAGGTGCCAAATTCTACCATGTACAGGATGGTCCTTAGATACAAGGTACTGCAGACTGAATCTGTTAGAAGAGTAATCTTACAATTTGGGCCGCATGCACACACATACACACACTCACACACATACCTCAGTGCTATGTGTGAGGACCTGAGTCTGGACCTACAGGGTCCACCTAAGAACTGGACACGGTGGCATGAGTTCGAAACCTCTGTGCTGAGGAGGCACTGGCACTCATTAATAAACTAGTCTAACCAAGTCAGTGAACTTCAGGTCCCATGAGAGTGCTTGTCTACAAATAAAACATGAAGTGAAATAGGAGAAGACACCTAACATTGATCTTAGGCTAACACACACACATACAAACACATAGGCAATGTTGTTCTTTCTGTGGGGTTAGGAAGGAGACACGAGACACATGGAGGTCCCACGTGGGTGACAACAGGTGAGGGACAGGGGTGAAGAGACAAAAAAGAAAAAGGGGGCGAGTTATGGCGTTTCCTGTTTTTAAAGGGATCCAGGTGCGTCTGGGAAAATGTCCTCCACATGCGTGGCTCTCCGTCAAGCTGGGATTTGTAGTGTCCTCTACTGCTTCTGGGAATTGTAGGCCAATGATCCTGCACATGCATGACTCTCCATCAAGCTGGGATTTGTAGTGTCCTCTACTGTTTCTGGGAATTGTAGGCCAATGATCCTGTGCATGTGCAGTCTTGTCTCCAAAAGGAACAACATTTCACCCTTTTGGTTTTATTAAAAAAAAATTGGGGGGGATTGAGGGTCTTAACGGGCAGGGAATGGGGGCATAGCCCGGTCTCTCATGACTGCTTCCTGCTGGCTTTGGGCGTCGAGGGATCCAAGGGATCCGGGGAGTGTCCGATCGTTCTGATGATGTTTTGTTGATTATGTCCTGTCCACTGGCGTTTTGAGGTGGCTGATTGAAGAAATCGCGTCTGTCTAACTCTTGAGTAGCTGGATCATTGTTAAGATGCTGGAAAACAAAAGTCGCATTAGTAGAGAGAAAGAAAAAATTAAAGGGGTGAGGGGGTTTGGGAAATTAAAAGGGGAGATTTGGGGTGGGGGGGCTGTAGGAGGTCTGGGGTTAAGAATGATAAAAAGAATTAAATGGTACTTATTCCGTTAACTGAATGGTACTTATTCCGTTAATGATCCATTTGTGTCTACTTCGTTCAGGTGGGTCGGGCTGGTGTCTTGGAGCTTAAAGAAAATGTCTTAAAAGAAATAGATTTTAACCGTATATTCCTTAACATTTTAGGGGTCACTGCTGCAGTCAGTGATAGACCTGTTATGTCAAGGAACTTTGTTAAGAATCTGCTTACCACCTGAACCTTCGACTCCATGTTCGATGATGATTTCTGTAACGACAGCTGGATGGTTATTTAGGAATTTAAAGAAGGGAGGGTGTGTTAACACAGGAGGATTAAGTGAAGGATGGGACCACTGTTTTCCTTAGACTGGAGTAGAGGGGGCTGAACATGGTGTCCTTTGGAACTTAAGAGAACAAGGTCCTGTCTGAGTTACCGTGTATGGAGGATTATCTTGAGCCGTGGAGATGAAGGGTTTAAGATGTGACAGGTAAATCCAGTGAGGAATTCCTTCAAGCTTGGCAGCTGGAGGAATTAGAAGGATTACTCTGAGGGGACCCTGTCCTTTAGGGGAAAGGGGTAAGGGACGTTGGCCTGGAGGTGAGAATAATACCTTATCTCCTATTTTAACTGGCAGTGGACATATGTTAGTGAATGATCTGTGAAGTCCCACAGTAGCGAGCGTAGGTGAAAAAGGAGGGGAGTGAGCAGGTGATCAGGAAGGGGAGAGGTTCCTGATGAGAGGCCGGGGGTTAAAACCGGCCGCCCATACATGAGTTCGAAGGGTGAAATGAAAAGGGGGCCCTTTGGGAGAATTCGAAGCCTGAGAAGAGCCCGAGGCAGAAGTCTTACCCAGTCGAGGTGGAGTTCCTGAGACATTTTAACGAGGGCTTCCTTTGAAGAGCAGTTAGTCCGTTCTACCTTACCTGA
Organism: Neodon shergylaensis; assembly: GCA_025134845.1. Classification (NCBI taxonomy): domain Eukaryota; kingdom Metazoa; phylum Chordata; class Mammalia; order Rodentia; family Cricetidae; genus Neodon; species Neodon shergylaensis. The sequence goes on from JABTXL010002812.1 coordinate 1,870,680, forward strand.
AGACTGAGGGTGGTACAGTATGTGGAAATTCCAGGGGATTCCAAGTGCCCTAGACAGATTTTGAGAAATCTGGGAAGTAAACACTGGGTCGTTATCTTTTGGCAGGTCTGACAGGAGGCCGTGGTAGCTTTTAGGAACCTGATATCCTCAGGTGTGGGTATTTTAAGTGAATAACAACGGGGGAATGGTGATTAGTGATGGCGGGAGCCCAGAGGGGCTTTGGAAGATCAAGGGGGAGGGGGAGGGCAGGAAGGGGATAGGGAGGAGTCCGAAGAATGTGACCTGCTGCGGGAAAAATGGGGTGAAGCTGAGTCGGAAGGACTAGGTGAGGCTCTTGCAGATCTGGAACGGGACTTTCTTGGGGAACTAGAAGGAGAAAGGTTAGGTGACCTGGGAGAATATTTACGCGGGACTCCCAGAGACCTAGAAGTGGAATGTTTAGAGGCGTTATGGGGAGATGTAGGTGAGTCCTTCCTGTGCCTAGAAGAAACCTTGGAGGAAAGAGGAATGGGTGAGCTGTCGCTCGACTGGGCAGAGCGAGAGGGGGTGGCCCCTAGAGGCCGGGGGGTGGAGGTTCGTCCACGGGGTCCATGGCAGGAGCAGAGGGTTCCTGGAGGGATGGCATTGCTAAGAACGTGTGTGCAGGTGAACAGTGAGAAGCAGCGGAGGAGTCAGTTTTCAGGGCCATGTTCCCTGTAAACTGTATCTTGGCCACATCTTAGAGCAAAGACGGATGAACGGAAGGAATCAGGGCGTGAGGTTGTAGTGCCTCCAGTAGTTGTCCTAGGGGAGAGGACGGGGGAATTGTTTTTGAAGGCTTAGTACCCATGGCTAGAACCGTGGAAATATCTACAAAAGGCACATACATACACCACACACATAAATACTTAAATCCATCGCATTGTACACTATGCCAGTATAGAATATAGTCTCTCTCTCTCTTTCTCTCTCTCTCTGGTCAAGCACACTTCAAGAAAGCTAGGGCAGAATGAACTATCAAATATTAATGCTTCTTTTTGAACAAAAATAATGAGTTACACATAACATATTTGATTCTAAACATGATTTTCAGATTACAAAGGTAAATTTAAGCCAAAGTCACCAAAAACTCAGATTTCAAAACTCAGGGAACTAATTTTATAGTTCTAATTTTAAATTCATTTCTTTAAAGTATGCTTTTAAAATTTTATATATTTTAGGCCTTCAACATCTTGAATAAACTTTGACTGGAAAGTGTAACATAAGGGCCTGCTTGTGGGGGTTTCTGTCCTGCCCGGTTCGCGCAGCTGGTAAGCCCCAAAGAAAATCACACAGAGAGTCTATATTAATGATAGACGAATTGGCCCATTAGCTCATGTTGAAGGAGCTGCGGGCTGCATTCCTGCCACCCGGCTCCCAGCTGCCTGGCTAGCTTATGCCCCAAAATAACAACACACAAACTGTATTCATATAAACACTGCTTGGGCCATTTCAATTAATGTGTGCAGCACCACGAGGTGCTGACTTACCAGGGAGATTCTAGCCTACGTCCATCTTGGGTCGGAGCTTCATCGCATCTGCCCTGGAGAGGAGCGGCATGGCGTCTGCCTCACTTCCTCTTCCTCCCAGCATTCTGTTCTGTTTACTCCGCCCACCTATGTTCTAACATATCAGATCAAGCAGTTTCTTTATTAATTAACCAATGAAAGCAACAGATTGATATGACACTCCCACATCAAGCTCAGGCTTCTTATTAACTCTTTTAACTTATATCAACCCATTATTCTTATCTATGTTAGCCACATGGCTCAGTACCTTTTACAGCGAGGCAGGTCACATCCTGCTTCTTCAGTGGTCTGAGCAGAACTCAGAGGAATGGGCTTCCTCCTTCCCAGAATTCTCCTGTTCTCATCGCTCCACCTCTACTTCCTGTCTGTTTTTTCTGCCTATACTTCCTCCCTGGCTATCAGCCAATCAGTGTTTATTTAAAATATGATTGACAGAATACAGACAATTGGAAAGCAAGCCAAAGAAAGTCCAGGTAACTTGCCCATGTTCAAAACTAAGAGAAAGCTGAGCTGTACTCACACTGGGGCAGCAGTCTGGGAAGGACACATTCCCTCACTTTTTCTCTGTTTGGCCTCAGACAACTGGAAAAAAAAAGCCTGTGCATTTGCTTTAAAACATGTACCTCACTTGTACATGAAGCAAACCTTAATTAAAAACAGTCTTTGCCTCTTAAATTCTTTGCAAACTGAGTTCCAGTGCCAACCTACTATGTGCTTTTTCTAGACAAGCAATAAATACATCACCCACTGATTTTTCAATTGAGGAGCCTTTTAGGATTTTAAATCATTTTCTGAATATTAGGTATGTCATATATCTAAGAAATGGACAATCTGTGATTTACATTTGACTAAAATGATATAAATTTAGTTTGACTCAAAAGGTCATGCATTTAACTGACACACGATTGTGTAAATTTAAGGACTAAGAATTAGTTCTGCTGCCACTGCCTTCCGTTCATTAAGACTGGACTTTCAGTTTGTTGAACGCTGTTGTGTGTCGGATACTGTGTTCTCTGTCCATCTGTCATGATGACCTCTGGAGGGACTTGTGGTTACCTTACTTCAGCTGACAGGAAACAGAAGTGACTCAGCTGCTGTCCCAGAGTTCCTGAGGTAAGGGTGGAATCCCGAGGGAGATTCGAGACTCACATTCACCATTGCCTCTGGGAATGCTGAGAAGCTGGTGTCAGTGGGACTTCATGGTCTCTTCACAGAACACTCAGTCTATGAGCCATGCTGGCTCTCCTTTCTTTGAAACCTCTCTGTTCTCTGAACTTTGATTCCAAGCTCTTTTGATAATTTCTGCAAACCAAAGACATCCACCCCTAGTAAACTATAAAGATTACCCAAGGCTTTGAGGATCAGTTTTCACGTTGGGCTTACAGGCAGATTCTGAGCTTTCTTAGCATGGCTGAGTCAGTTGGCCAGTGGGGATGGGTGCACTCTAAGTCACAGTCAGTGTGTTAGCACAGGATGCTAGTTAAATTTTCCTTGTGTGAATGTTGGCATCACCATGGGACTGCTCTATCAAGTACGGTATGTCAACATAAACAACAGAAGGATTTCTCTTTGTCCCTAAATGTGACTTGAATTGATTTTTGTAAACGGCTCCGAAGTGTATGCTTTCATTTTATAATCCATCCTAAGTGTTTTAAAATAAGAGAACTATCAAATCACTTGGCAGGAGGAGGCCCATTGATGCCCAGAAAGGGGCATTTATATTCAGTCAGCACCCTCGCAAGCAGCATGATTGATATCATTCAGATTTGAGACCCAAAGTGATAAATAGTCACACATGGCCAAGCGTTACACCTCAGGGCTCACAGCCCCCTGGTGAGTTATTGTTTTGTTTTGTCCCCAGTTCTTGCAGGCTGAAAACTTCGTTTTCATAAATTAATCAGCGATGGCATTTTGCATTCTGGATTTGCGGCCTTTCTCTAAAGGCTTTTCCTCTCGGTTTGTAATGCTGAGTGGCGCTCTTGTAAGCTTTCCGGAGAGCAGGAAACAATGAGAAAATCAAAAGGCTTTCTGTCTGCTCTCACAGTGAATAAACATGGAATTCTCTCCTAGCTTCTTCCAAAGGAGCTTCTAAAATGTTAAGACACGTTTGAGTGCATACAAATGGAGCATTTTTGAAACTCTGCAAATTAAGCAAAGGAGCAGCAGAAGAAATCCATACCCCAGCTACCCACTTTAAGTAAAAAAATGAATTAATAAAACATCCCCTTTGCAAGTTTTCATCTGATCATTGCAGATTTCATTGTAATCTGTCCTCCGTCAGAAGTAACCACTGTGCTCGCTCGGGATGAATCTCTCTATTTAAGTGTTATGTATCCTGTGCAAACAGAGTCTCTCAGTCTGGAACTTGGGGACTTACTATTTTCCTCCATAGTCTGCAGCTTGTATCACAGCTGCTCCCTAACTTTCTACTTTTGAAGACTTGATCCTCAGTCCTGCACCACTGAGAGGTGCTTGAGCCTAAGGAGGGAATCCTACGAGGTCTTTCTACCAGTGGGGTGCACCAGGGAGGGGACAGTTGGACTCCGTAGTCTTCCGATTCCTCCTTCATGTGCTTCTCTCAGCATGCTTGGGCCTCCCTCAGAGTGAGAGGCAGCAGTAACAGACTAAGATGCTTAAAAATCAGGAATCAAGGTGGCCTCTTTCTCTTTAGAGATTATCTCAAAAATTGAAATAATGATTGCAATCTGGCCAATACACCGTCTTGGCAATATGCAGCCATGATGATCCTTACAGCTATAATTTATTTTATTTTTGTTTTCATTACTGAATACGATTCCATCATATGAAGATGTGATAATTTATCACATGCATTCAGTGGATCTTTGGTTTGTTCCTATTGTTTTGTAGCCCCGCTGTAAATAGTGTTACATACTGGCTTTCCTACAACTCTCTTAGTGTCTATGGGTAACACGTGTGCTATCGTGTAGATGGATATTAGTCTATTGATGTAGTATGGTATGTCAATATAGTCAGATAACATGCATTGATATATTATTATATAAAGGGTGATCATGGTTATTTATATGAGAGAAGTCATATGGAGCCTTTAGACCTGCCTAAACAGGAGTAAATACTTCTCAGTGACATTTTACATCATAAAGAGTAAACTAATAAAAAAAAGTATATGATGTTATTATTTCTAGCCAACCAAATGCATAATAAAATGAAATGGTTTTATATGTGACTATACTGTGGGACATTTTATAGCAAAGCAATGGATATGCAAAACCTCAACAAGCCAAGTTATGGAAGTTAAGAAAAGATGGCATCCAGGATCTGTAGAGAGGAGAAGCAGGATGAGATTGGTTGGAGAGTACAAGTGCACACATTCTGGGTGTGAAGTGACAGCATTGTAACCGCAGCCACGCACACTCTAGCTCTACTTAAAATGTCATGAGGGTTCCTCAGTGTTCTCACCATAAAGACAGCAGTGGGGCTCTGCACAGTCATCCATGTGTTACTTCACCGATGATCGCAGCCATTGCTCAGTCTCGATGCCGGCCAAATCATGCATACCTATGACGGCCAATTTCAGGCGTCACATATATGAGATCTGTAATCCACTGTGGGGACAGGCTTCCTGGCAAGTCTTTGAAGGATCCTCTTAATCAGGCACTCTCCCCTGAGTTGGATCCTGAACAGTATACAAAGTATCACACTTTGCTTCTTCACTGACAGCACAACTGGACCAGCTTTTGCCCCGCAATGTCTCCTGCTGGGACAGAATGTATCCGGTACAGATGAAGTATGATAAGCCCTTCATTCTTTACCTTGCTTTTGCCAGAGTATTTAATCACAGCAATAGTAAGCCTAGGACAATTGTATGCCTTAAATATAGATGTTTTATTTATCAACACTTTAAACATATCTGGTATTTACTCCTGACTGCTGAGCACTTGACTTCCAATCTGTGCAGTCTTTCAAACTGACTCCAATGTGGCATTTGGTTAGTCTCAGATTTTCAGTGCCTCTTGTTCTTTTCTCCTGGAGTTTTCTTAACATACAAAATGGTTTCTCTATTCATCCATTCTTAGTTTAATATTTATTTTTCACACTGGATGACTTAGAAAATGAAACAGAATTGGGTCCCACAATCCCAGAGTCTCTGAAGTCCAGGAACAAGCATTCTCAATATTCTCTTCTCCAGCAATCTGTATCATGTGATTTCTATATCTTATTGAGAAATGCACACACATAAATACACTCTGTCTGAAGCATTTTGCCCTGCCTGTTATTAAAGTTTCATGTTTCTTGGCTTAGTTGCTTGTCCCAAGATAAATTCATGAACAAAGAATGCCTATCTCCTCAATATAACAATGTGCATGATGCATTAAGATTTGCAACTTCATCTATGAACATAGTTTAATATTTTAAACTAATTTTAAAATGTTTTCTTTAACTTTATTTTGAAATAATTGTCAAAAATTGTTTGGGTACAGGAATCTATAAAGGCAAATGAAGAAGGGGGATTTTTTTATTAGAAAAATTTCTTTTCATTTTACATACCAACCCCTTCCACCACCCACCTCCCCCCTTCCCACCCCTCATCCACTCTTCAGAGTGGGTAAGGCCTTCCTTGAGGAGTCAACAAAGTCTGGCATACCAACTTGAGGCAGGACCAAGCCCTCACCCCATATCAAGGATAACGGAGGTATCTCCCCATAGGTCATACACTCTAAAAAGCAGTTCATGCACCTGGGATAAGTCCTGGTGCCACTGCTAGGCCCTCACACAACAGAACAGGCCATATAACTGTCACCTACATTCAAAGGGTCTAGTTCAGTCCCATGCAGGTTCCCCAGCTGTTAGTCCATAGTCCGTGAGCTTCTACTAGCTCAGGTCAACTATCTCTGTGGTTTTCCCCATCATGTTCTTGACTCCCCTTGCTCATATAATCCCTCCTCCCTTTCTTCAACTGAACTCCAGGAGCTCAGCCCAGTGCTTGGCTGTGGGTAACTGCATCTGCTTCCATCAGTTTCTGGATGTAGATTCTAAGATGACAATTATGGTAGCCACTAATCTAATTAAAGGGGAAAGGCCTTTCAACACCCTCTCCACTATTGCTAGGTGTCTTAGAAGAGGTCATCCTTGTGGATTCCTGAGAATTTCTTGAACACCGGGTTTCTCCCTAACCCCATAATGGCTCCCTCTCTCAAAATATCTCTTTCATTGTTCTCCCCCTCCATCCATCCCTAAACTCATTCTTCTTGATCCCTCAAGTTACCAACTCCCAACCCCTCCCTTCTAGTTTACCCAGGAGATCTTAACTATTTTCCTTCCTGGGCTTCCCTATCTGTATCCCTCATATGGTCACCAAGAAGGGAAATTTAAAAAAAAAAAAAAGATGCTCACTCATGAGTTCATGTTCACACTATGCTTGGTGTAAGTGCTTTGCAGGCTTTCAAGGTGCAACACATTTTCTGTACAAAGAAAGTATGTAAATGGGCAGTATGCATGCATGATTCCACGAAGGGATACTGCCTTACTCGGATATCCAAATTTTAGATCACTCCTTTTCACTGTTTGAAGGTTCTGAAGGCAACAGTCCATGTCATTTCTACTAAACTTGGTGTATTTATTCTTTAAAAATGAACAGCAGTTTGTCAAATAAATTACAAAGAGTATCTTAAGATAACGGTAATTTTGAAATTTCTGAATTTTTGAGTACTGATTTATTGTCCCTGAATTTTAAAAAGTAACATACAGAGAAATTTTGTTTTGTTTTGCAAGGCAGGTTTTCTATGTAGCTTTGGAGCCTGTCCTAGGACTAGTAGACCTTTGAGCTGGCCTTGAGCTCACAGAGATCCACATGCTTCTGCCTCCCAAGTACTGGGACTAAAGGTGTGTGCCACCACCGTCTGGCAGGAATTTTTTTAAAAAACATGGAAAAACTTTCTCCCCTTGTACACTGTATGTGGTAATTCTAAAATGTATCATTGTTTCTGGACAAATACACCCAATTTAGAATAAAACCAAATTGAAAGACCTTACACATCACATCTGGATCATGCCACTACCAACAGTCCAGATAATACTCAGATTTCAGGATCATTTCTAATGAATGTGTTCTAGAATTCAGGAGGGAACTCCATACTGAATTTAGCTTTGCACATTTCTAACCTTCCTGGTTCGTCCTGGCAGAATGAACTCTGGCTCTTTCAGGAGGTCCTGCATTTAGATGTGGTCTCGGACAGCATGTTACAGTTTACTTAATGATGTAACATAGACCCATGCTGAGTTCCTGTAGCTGAGGTGGTGGGCATGGCTAGCAGAGACAGTGAACAAGCCTCCACCATGTTAGACTGGATGTAACAAACAATGGTCCTAGCCATGCTTGCTAAGCATTTTTAAGCATTCCTAGTCAGACAATGATTATTGATACACAATAAAGACAGATTCAGATTAAAAAAAGTCCTCTGAATGGGTCACAATGTTGGATAAATGTACATAGGCTTGGGAGAGAGAAAAAAGAGTATAGACAGTTAAAAATAAAACAAAGTCTTTAAAGAGACAGTAAAGGTAGTATAAAAAGAGTTCAGACAGACATAGATTAGATAAATAAAAGCAATAAAAGTGTCATGTAAAGATGAAAAATATACAGAGTCGGGATTATGCATACTATTGTGTTTTCTTTAAATTTTTTGACTGTAGAGAGACATTTGATTATGGGGACTGCTGAACTAATCCAACATATATATTTTAAAGGTATCTTGACTTCAAAATTTGAGTCTAAGGCTATGTTACTTTGGAAAAGAGGTTCTGCTTTTGTTTTCACAGATGATGAGAATCTTTGGATTCCTTAAAGGTTAATATGATTTGATCAAACAAGACCCATAGAAGTTATAGCCTAGGTAGTCCAGTATCCACAACAGCTTCAGGATTGATGGCTGAGATGGACTAACCACACAGCACCCCCACTCAGCATTAAGCTATGCTCAAATTGCCAAATATTGTTTATAAATCATTATTTTCATTTAATGGATATTGATTTCATTGATTAATGGTCACAGTCAATTTCCATTAAAAATAAGAAGGATATGATATAGAGATCAATACTTTACATTGGTATGGATCTTGGTCTATTTGTTCAAATTAAATATCAATGTGTTATACTTATATATGTATTTCTGCTCTTATTTAAGGCATTGTATTTTGGAGCTCATTTAAAAATGTAATGTATAGTTAAGAAATAGAGATTAATAGATAGTCATCTATAATAGTCAAACTATAATCGTGTTACTTAGGTTTTCTAGATGTACATAGATTATTTTAGATGGATAGGTATTCTTTAACCCTTTCAAAGACCTACAGAATATGGCATTTAAAATGTTTCAAGAACTTAGACTTTTCTCTACAGTGAGACATGTCTGCTTTTGGCAGTATCAATTACTTCAGAGAGGTTGATAGGCATTGAAGAAACTCATTATGGAATTTGCCTTCAATATGACAAGGTTAACCATTTGGGCAAGAAACTGCTCTTGTCTGGATTGGTTGATGGTATATTGTATGAACTGAACATGAAGGGCCCAAAGAAAAGTAACTGCTGAATGTTTCAAAAGATAAGATAGTTTTTCAGGGTTCCTGACTCACAGAAGAAACTGCCAGACATCCTGCAGGACACAGAAGAAATCAACTGATGAACTTTGCCATTATGAAGCAGAACAGATCTTCAAATTTCCTGCTTCATGGAAAAGTAGGCTGGATACTATGGGTTTATAGGCTGAAGATGGATATCCCAATGTTACAGAAGAACTTTGGGTGCGGTCCAGGCAGCAAGATGTCTCTGTCAGTTCTAGAGTTTTGGAAGTTGCTTACAATGTACTTCCTGTTACTTAGGAAATATTATATCCTTCTGGGGTCTTTGAAGAGTTGAAGACATAGTTATAGTTTTCCTTAGTTATGTTAAAGGATAAATTAGATATAAAGCTTTAGACTCATAAAGATAGGATAGATGATAAAGTATTTCCCTTATTTTGCCAAATGTAAATGGACTAAATATTGTAACTATAATTCTTGTTTGATACCTGAATTGTATATGTAATTTTACTATGTTAAAGTTAAAACCGTCCTTTTTAATTAGACAAAAAGGGGAAAAGATATGGGATGTCCTTCTGTATATGTGTTGTTTTATTGGTTGATAAATAAAGCCGTTTTATCCTATAACAGGGCAGAATAAAGGCATATGTGAAATCTGAACAGAGATACAGGGAAAGAGTAGGCGGAGTCAGGGAGATACCGTGTAGCTGCCAAAAAAGACAGATGACCTGGAACCTTTACTGGTAGGCCACAGCCTCATGGTGATATATAGATTAATAGAAATGGGTTAATTTAAGATGTAAGAGTTAGTTAATAAGAAACCTGAGTTAATGGGACAAACAGTGTTATAATTAATATAATTTCTATGTGATTATTCAGGTCTGAGGGGCCAGGAAACAAATGAGCAGTCAGTCTCCCCTTACATTGGCCTTTTTTTGGTCTTTCATGAATCACCACTTTTCATGACTTATGATTAGTGAGGATTTAATATTTTCTCATAATTAATTGAGGCTATACATTTTGGGACAGAATATTGCAAATACTGCTGTAATCTCTTCAGTGAATATGAAGTTCTAATATTATTCTGAATATGTGGACATCAAAGCATCTCCTTGCATGACTTTTGAAAGTTCTTCCCTTAACTGCATTTCAGTCCTTAATTGTATTTTAAAATGTGTATGTAATTCCACAAGCATGGCAATCATAGTAGCTGTACTGCTTGTGGGTACCATCTGCTAGAGGATATCACGATTTCATCTGCAACAAGTCAAATGAAGATGGAATTTTGCTGCAAGGCCCATCTCTAATGCACAGGACTGGGGAAGAAGGAGGCAGTTGGACCTGCCACCACCATGAAGAGAACTTGTGTTTTTTTGTTAAATATTACCTGTCTGGTCACGGGAGTCCTCTTTATCTGGATGAGTTTTCTTCATTGCAGCCAGGAATAAACATTATTGGACTTTTCTTGTAGAGAGAAAAAAGGGGACTATAGGTGGGTTCCATACAGAGATGGAGGGTGCCAGTGGGCAATAATGTCTTGAGATGACCAGTGGTAGTCTCAAGGTTTTGCCAATATGAAGAGGTCTTTGATGTTGTTTCCAGCAAAGCAAATGTTGGAGCTAGCAGAGCAGCTGTATGAGGAAAACTGGGGGTGGCTAAGGAGAACCTGTGTCTAGGGACACCCAGTGATCCACAAAATCTATGCACTCCCATTATTTTATTTCAACTTTACAATCAGACATGGTAGGTGGATTTAATATCATTGTTTGTATTATATCGATAACTCTAATTGGACATCAGGATGTCAACTAGACTAGCAAAGCATGTTGCTTTCCTAGGTAGATGGTACTGAGTCTCCCAGAATCTGTAAATGTTTGAGTTCCAAACCTATTCCTTACACCGAATTACACTTGTACAACACCACCTGTAGATGTAACTCACAAAACAATACCACACCAGTTTGGAATTATGATTAATAAAAGGGTTATTTATTTAAGGGGAAAACTTACAGATCACTGTCCTAGACAACAGCCTTCTGCACGACCAGGAACAGTCGCTTGAAGCAAAGCTGGAAGCGAGAGAGAGAAAGAGAGACAGGGACAGAGAGAGAGAGAGAGAGAGAGAGCAGGGCTGCTGCTGCTTTTTAAAGCAAAAGAGACCACGCCCAAATGGGCTGGTATCTTAAAGGCTATTGGCTGAAGGAGCAGAAGGAGCTCCTGCAGCACCACAACCCTATTATTTTCACAAATTCATCACTCCTGTATCTGGGTGCCTAAAAATATATTTGAGGTCACTATATTTTGCTTCTTTTTCTTACCTGGCACATCTGCTGAGAGATTCAAATTCAAATTACTCTTTAATCTGCCAATTTCTCTTTCAATAATGGATCGATTTATACCACTAATAACTGGAATGCCAACCTTTGTGATTAAATAGCTATATATTTTGTAAAAAAAAAAAACAAAAAAACAACATTTATATACAGCTATATAATTCTAAACTTTGAGCCTGTCTATACGTGAAAGTCATTCTTTTTATCTCATTGGAAATAAAGACACTGTGTAATGCATTAGATGTTGCCCTAAAGGAGACATGTTTGCTTTAGCCTAGAACAGGAAGCAATTTCTGCAGGCCTCCTTAGAAACATGAAAACCTCATCCAAGGACCACTGTGTCTCTCAAAGCCAACGGGTTCCTGTTTCTGAGTGGGCTTAGCTCTGGTGTGACTTACAAGGACCATAAAGAACTTTCATAAATGACTTACAAGGGCCTGCTGTTTGAAAGATTAATGGAAACACCCTGGAGTTCCAGTTTGATTCCTTAACGCCATCCTTCACTTCACACAAAAAACTCCATTGTTCACTCTGCTCAGTGCGGTGCAATTAAGATAAAGATGATAACAGCCATTTGTCACTGAAAATATGTCTTTATACATGTAGGTACACTTCTCACCCATTCAAGGAATTCATATGTAAATTATTTATATTGTATGAAAAAGCTCAGTAAGATCACAATTCTGTGGGTGAACAAATTAAAGCCCAAGAAGCAAGGTAAATTCACCAAGGTTGCATAGTTTGTAAACTGACCAGCCTGGTTTTGAAATAACCCTGTTTGGTTCTAAAGATCTGGTCCATAGAGCAGATACAGAACAACATCAAGCACAGGTCTGAGAGAGAAAATTCCTTTTCTATAGATTAATGGTACCCTTCAGCCACAGGAAGCCATCACCAAGACCAAGCTCACTGTCCTTCCCCAGAGCTGCTTGAACCATCACCGTCTCTAAAGTTTACATTTACTCCACTGGAAACCAACTCAGCAGGAGTGTTTCAGAGCTTCGAACTTTAGACACATAGAGATTCCCAGGAGTGTGCAAACAACCTCACAGAGGGAATTCCTTCTGACTCTTCCCCAGATGTAGTGTTTTGCATCACTCTAAAACAATTTTAAACATTTTACATGTACACATTTGTGTGTCTGATGTGTGTGTTTGTGTGTATGTGTGCTGTGTATCCGTGTGTATGACTGTCCATGTGGAATATCTGTTCATGTGTCTCTGTGTGCTTTGAATGGCATGTCTGTTGTGTGTATCTGTATGTGTGTGTGTTGTGTGTGTATTTCTGTACAATTTTACCAAGAGTGAAGATTCATACAACCACCCTCAACACAATCAGGATGTAGAATTGCTTTTTCAACATGGGTCACCCTCATCAAAACATCTGTATTCACAGTTTCCACTTTATCCTCATCTGTAATAAAGATGAACTACATTGGCTGTACATATAAACCGAGTGGGTAATCAGATTAAAACTTAAGAAAAGAACTGCCCGGGGGCACAAAAGATGAACTGACTCTTAAGTTTTTTTTTTTGACTGGGTATCATCTGGGTTATGTTGTGATAACTTCTTGGACACATTCTGTTTTTGGCTTAGGAGGGACATTTCAGTATCTCTGTGCCTTTAACTCCAGAGGCCCCATTGCTTCCTTTGGGAGCATGGGGATCTTGGGGGAGGGTTAAAGGGGAGAAGAAGAGAGGCAAGGAGGGGAACAGAGAAAAATGTAGGGCTCAATAAAAATCAATTAAAAAGAAGAAAGAAAATAAGGTGTCCTACTAGGCCATTGTTAAGGGATGACAGAATTTAGTTTCCCAGAGCACAAAGCTGTGTGTCGCCTGGCAGGAGAGACTCCTTCCTGTCACAGAGGCTTGATTTGTCAGGAAAGTCTGAAGGACACTCTGTTTTACAGGATACTTATTCATCAGTAAATGGAGGTCATGGGGACACAAAGTGGCTCATGCATCTTCTGGCTAGTCGTACGTAAGTGAAGCAAAGAAACACGAGAGGGAACGCAGAGAGCAGAGGGCTGCAGTGCGGAGTTCTCACTGATTTTCTCCAGCTATTAGGAGTCCAGAAAAACCCTGAGCTAAGGGCACAAAAACTTCCAATCTACAGTGTTACTAATTGGCATGAGGTCTTGGGCAAATCACTAGTTGTTTTCATATCTTGGCATTTTGTTATTGTTATTGTTGTTTTTACAGGATGCTATAGTTCTTGTCTGCCTACCTGTCTTACATGTTATTGAAATGAGAAATCAGTGAATATTGATTAAAATCATACTACTGTATATGAGTGTAATTACAATGAATGAAAAAGAGGTCATGAATTTGGCAGAAAACAAGGAGAGGTATATGTGAGGGTTTTGAGGGAGCAACAGAAAGGGAGAAATGCTGTAATTATATGGTAATCTCAAAAAAATTACATGGCCAACTGGTGCATATATATTTGCGATTTTCACATCTTCATGTTCTTGCACTCACAAAGCATCTGGTGTACATATATAGTAAATATATGATTGGATGTATACTCAGCTGTCTATCAATCATCTCTTTGTTAGCATCATCCTCTATGTACATTTACAAGAGTTAATAAAATTATAATAGTGAATATTATTATTCATTAATATTACATGCTGGGCTAGAGCGATGCTCAGAATACACACTGCTCTTGCAGAAGACCCAAACTTGGGTCCCAGCATCCATGTCAGGCAGCTCACAACCACCTAAAATGCCAGCGCCATGGGAATCTGATGCCCTCTTCTGGCATCTGTGTGCAATTGCACTCATGAGTTGACCCACATACAGTCATGCTGGCATGTAGCCTTAAATTACTTTAAAAAGTAAAACAAATCTTTTAAAAAAATGCATGTTGTAACTATTACTATTGCTGTTTTTTTTTTAAATAAAAGTCAGATGACTTACATGATTTTTTTCTACTTCTGACAACTCAGAAACCCAAATGCAATTATCAGCTGAAGTGAGTAGGCCGTGGCAATTGAAGGTACTCGGTGACTTGAGCTGCTTTCTTCCAGAATGTGCAGGGCCAGTAATTCATAGAGAACTGAGGAAAAATGTCAGGGAGTCTGCAAACTTTATGGTACAAATCCTTCAGTTAATGGTTGATTACGTCTTGGCTTGCAGAAAATGATCTATCCAAGTTAGTGGTGGGTCTCAGACTCTGATAAACAAAGGACCACAAGAGAGATCAGTCAGAACATAAAATACAGAAAAATCAATTCTAGTAGAGAAGAAGACAGCAAAGTAGTGGCACCATTTGTACCAGGCTTCTGAAATTGGCTGTCAACAGGTGGACACGCTCCCCTCAGGGAACCCCTGGGGTCTGACACTGATGATGAGAACACACACCATGTGACCCTTGGGTCTCACTTAGCCATGTTTGTGTTATGCTTTCCAGAATAAAGACCCTGGCTTCTACTTTGGAATGAATATTATAATGAAATTAGTCTTCTTCCACTTGTTCACTAAATGAGGAAAAAAATGCAGGGAGGGAACCTACTCAAAGACATTTATGGTACAGCTCTGAGGTATATAATCTGATGTGAATCCATCTGTCTACCGTCAAGATGCTAGGTCCCTCCCAATTCGTTGCTAAATTATACATCATCTCCTATGACATCAGCTCATTTGAATTTTGTGGAAAAGTGAAAGTTGCTGGGAGGAAACCCAGAGATTCTTGACCTGAGTGTTTCACGAGAACCTGTCAGGAGGTTCTGAGAGAAGATTTGATGTCTTACATAAAAATGGAAGCGTTCTCTACCTCATAGACTCCTCTAGAGAGCACAGGCACCAGTGTCAAAGGGAAAAAACATTAGAAACAATTGGATTCTTGTTTCAGTTCTGGATAAAAGTGTATTTGTTACTAGGAAAAACCACTCAAGTCTGGTTTTGCCACATGGGAGTTATAGTAAGTAAAAATTTAAGAATTGTTTGGTATGTAACAAGGTAATGCTTGGCTTTCTCTCCAATTATACATGTAGGAAATACTTTCTCAGAAATAAAGTAATTTCTACTCTCAAGAGTGAAGACAAATAAATATAGCCCTAGTGAAGCTCCAATGTTTTCCTTAATATCCTATGCGTCTACTCTTTTTGTTGGTTGGACTCTGCCGTCTTTTGACTTTGTTGCTGTGACAAATGCCATGACAAAAAGGGGGAAGAAACAGGTTATTTCATCTCACACTTGCTGAAACCAGGGCAAGATGTCAAGGCTGAAAATGGGGATGAACTGTTTCCTATTCTAAGAAGCATGATCTCCAACCATGAATCTACAGCCAAGGAAAGAAGAGCAGAAACCATGGCCGAGTGCTGCTTGATGGCTCGCTCATTTGTTCACACTTAACTAGCTTTTTTATACAGCTCAAGGGTACCTGTCTAGGGATTAGACCTGCCCATGGTGGGCTCAGCCATCCCGTGTCAATCAATAGTCACCACAATCCCTCACAGACGCACTCATAAATGAACCAAATGAGACAAGTGTTCAATTGTTACTCTCTTTTCAGAGGATTATAGGCTGAGTCGAGTTGATGGTTACAGCTGAGTAGGGAAGACGCTGAGCGCTGCAATGTAGGAAACGTTCTCAACAGTCAGCACCCAGTTCTTTCAAATTAAGGGATCAGCTTGAAAAACAGGGGACAGATAAGAGCCTAAGCACATCACTGTTAGAGGCTGAAGAGAGACCTTAAGGTCTTTTCACAGATTTATGTGCACAATTAGAGTACTCCATAGACGGGGAAAATACAAAATTAGCATAGGCTTCTGAGATAAACATATCTCATCCGATCCATCTTTGGCTGTGTACTCCCTGGCATACTCCTCAAACTACTCTTCATTCATCTGGAAGAAATTAGGGTTTTGTGCTGAATTCCTACTAGATTCAAGGCTTCCCAAAAATTTGAACACTAACTAGGTTAGGCACTTCTGTCACAATCTACAGACTCATTGCCAAGGTCAAATTCAAAGAAATGTACATTTCTATTCCCCAGGTGGTCTATCAGCAAGGTGAGGCATGCAACCTGGCTGTTGCCTGCATAGTGCACTGAACCAAGGGTTTCACTTTTGCCAACTTGAATGGAGTGGACTCTGGGGGCTGATGTAAAACACACGCTGCAGAGACTTAAAACGCATTGGAGTAGTATGTGGTACCCAGGAGGACACCATTAAGATTGCCTTCCTGGCCTCTATCACCAGAGAAAATTGAGTTTGCAAGAATTTCCTTCTGTTCTCCATCTCCATTTATTCAAACTCTTTCCTGCCACCTTTGATCCATTCTGTGTATTGTCTTCCTTGAAATCACAGTAGAAACTAGACTGGAGAAAATATATTGAAGTGCTGCTGTTATTAACTTGTTTTATTGTAACTTCCTCAAAATAGCTAGATCATCAGAAAAGGAAAATGAGTCACATGTGAGACAATGCAGAGACCCTGGGAGAAGTGATTGAAGTGTGTACAGGGTAAAGAAGAAAGGCCATCCTGATGAGGGATGCCTCTAGACTTGGGACGTGATAGATGGAAATACACCCATCGTGATCACAGGGTGCCCACGAGAATACCAACAGCACTGGGGAAGTGTGTGATACCTTCACTCACATCTGCAAAGTGTGGCATTCTGTCCTAAGCAGGCTGGTGAAAATTTGAGACATGGCTTCAAGATAATGTGGGTGTTAACTCAGGATACACAAAGCATAGGGACCACTGATCCCAACTCTGCTTTTTCCTGTTACTCCCTCATCTGCTAACTACCTTTTACTAGCGCTGATGTCTGAATTTCCCGGATTATCTCAACCATTTATTTTAAGTGAATTTAACACAGTAGAAGGAAATCCCGTTAAGCATACATTTCATTGTTTGTCCAATGCTGCACCCCCTTACCTCACCTAGGTGCTCACTGTCACCAGTGTGAGTGCTGAAAGGCTCACAACAGTGCAAAAGTTTCTGACAGAGGCAGCCTCCCCACAACTTCCCATGGCTTGTGTGCATCATAGAAAGGTGTGCATTCATTGTATTTCCATCTGTCACGTCCCAAGTCTAGAGGCATCCCTCATCAGAATGGCCTTTTCTCTTTTACTTTGCTCAGGGCAGCATAGTTTATCCCCACGATGCATTCAGCATAACTGTAATTTATTCCTGTGACCCCACCCCTTCTGATCTCCCACATCCCAGATTCTGCTCCCAAGCTTTTTACTTTCTTTTATCTTCCTTTTACAAGTGATACCAAGCAGTATTATGTTTTGGTGTGTGACCACTTTGTAGGACGCCATCTACATATCACTGAGAGCGGGTGTTTCTTCTTTTGCAAAGGCTGAATATCTCAGCATATACTATGTACACTTTTATCTATTTGTTTATTGACACGTAGGTTTTTCCCATACCTTCACTGATGTGAATGATGCTTCAATAAACACATGGGTAAAAGCAACTTATCATCCATATTTCAATTTATTTGGATATAGTCAGAAGAGGGATTGCTAAATCAAATCATATTGTTTTAGTTTCTCATGAAATGCCCATAATTCTTCCGTAGTCACTGTATAATACAAATCCGTATCACTGTAGTGTATGAGTTCTATTTTCTCTATATACTTGGAAGTTGTGATTTTCTTTTCTTACATTTTCCCCTTCCGTATGTTTGTAAACTAGAGTGTGATACTTCCTGATTTTTTTCCTCAAAATTATTTTACCTAATGCTATCTTTTTTGGATCCATATCAATTTTAAGGTTTTTATTCTATAGATCTAAACACGTTCTACAAGGGCTTTAAAAAGAACTGGATTTTATCTTACATACAGATTGGTTTTTAAAAGTGGAATATTTTAAAAACATAATTTTTCACAATGCATGGACATGAAATGTTTCTCAATTTACTCATGTCTTTTTCAGCAGTGTTTTATGGCACACGAGGTAGGAAGAGGATCATACAGATTGTTATAACCTGTGATTTTTGAGTTTCCGTAATTCAGCTCAAACTCTATATGGTAGGTGATGCCCAAGCTTCCCATGTTACCTATTTTACAAAGCACATTGCCATCACTCAGACATCTACAAATATCACCTGTCTACTCTGCTAACCTTTTGTATGCCTTATGGCTTACAAGGCTTCACGTGATAATTTCCCATGAGCAGTTAATTCCAGCAAACATTTTATGTTCCTATTTAAAGGCATTTGTCTTCAAGTATTCTCATGTTCTGTATGATTTATACTAAACTTCTACTCCTGAATTTGTATTTTAGGGCTGAAAACAAAGTGTTAATAAGGTGCTGTTACATATATATATATATACATATATGTGTATAATATATACATATATATATTACATATACAAGGGATAGAAGAGAGAATATCAAGCATTGACGATACAATAGAGAAAATAGACTCATTAGTCAAAGAAAACATTAAACCTACAAAAACTTAACACAGAATATCCAGGATATACGGGACACCGTGAAAAGACCAAATTTAAGAATAATGGGGATTGAAGAAGTTCAACTCTAAAGCACAGAAAATATAAGCAACAAAATCATAGAAGAAAACTTTCTAAGTCTAAAAAAAAGAACACCAAATAGAGTGGACCAAAAATAAGTCTTCTAGCCAGATAATAATCAAAACTATAACATACAGAATAAAGAAAGACTATTAAAAGCTGCAAAGGACAAAGGACAAGTAACATAAAAGGCAGACCTATCAGAATGACACCTGACTTCTCAATGGAAACAATGAAAGGCAGAAGGTCATGGTCAAGTATTATGCATACATTAAGAGACCACGAATGCCAAACTAGGCTACTATATCCAGCAAAACTTTCAATCACCATAGATAGACAAAAGAATATATTCCACGACAGAACCAGATTTAACTAATACTTAGCCACAAACCCAGCCCTACATAAAGTACTAGAAGGAAAACTCTAACCCAAGGAAGTTGGCTATATCAAAAAACATAGACAATTGATGATATCACAGCAGCAAATCAAAAAGAAAGGAAAACCACAAAAATTAACATCACCAACAATGAAAACTAAATTAACAGGAGATAGCAATCACTGGTTATTAATACCCCTTAATATAAATGGACTCAACTCATCTATAAAAGGACACAGGCTAACAGATTGGATACAAAAACAGAATCCATCCTTCTTCTGCATAGGAGAAACACACCTGAGCCTCAAAGACAGAATAAAGGGTTGGGAAATTTTTTTCCAATAAATTAAGCTAAGAAACAAGCTGGGGTATTATCCTAATATCTAACAAAACAGACTTCAAACTAAAATTAATCAAAAGAGACAAAGAAGTACACTTCATACTTGTCACAGAAAAATCAAGAGAAAATCTCAATACTGAACATATATGCCCCCAAAACAAGAGCACCCTCATATGTAAAAGAAACACTTCTAAAGCTTAAGTCATACATTAAACCCCAGACACTAACAGTGGGAGACATCAACAACCCACTGTCACCAATGGACAGGTCTACCAGACAGAAACCTAATAGAGAAATAAGGGAACTAACAGATGTTATGACTCAAATGGACTTAACAGAAATCTATAGAACATTCCATCCAAACATAAAAGAAGATACCTTCTTCTCAGCACCTCATGGAACCTTCTCAAAAACTGACCACATACTAGGTAACAAAGCTAACCGTAAGAGATAAAAAAAAACATTGGAATAACTCCATGTATCTTATCAGATCACCATGGCTTAAAATTAGAACTCAACAGTAACACTAATTTCAAAAAACCCATAAACTCATGGAAATTAAATAATGATCACTTGATAACCAATGGGTCAATGAAGAAATAAAGAAAGAAATTAAAGACTTCCTAAAATTCAACAAAAATGACCATACAACATACCCAAATTTATAGAACACAATGAAAGCAGTGCTAAGAGGAAAGTTCCTAGCAGCAAATGACTGCATAAAGAAGCTGTAAAAATCCCATACTAGTGAGTTAACAAAACATCTGAAAATTCAAGAACAAAAAGAGAAGCTTGTCCAGGAGGATTAGATGACAGAAAATAATCAAATTGAGAGCTGACATCAATAAAATAGAAACAAAATATTACAAAGAATCAACGAGACAAAGAGTTGGTTCTTGTAGAAAATCAACAAACTAGATAAACCTTTATCCAAACTAATAAAAAGGCAGAGAGAGAAAGAGAGAGAGAGAGAGAGAGAGAGAATCCAAATTAACAAAATCAGAAATGAAAAGGGGGGCATAAAAACAGACATAGAGGAAATCCAGAAATCAGAGAATCGAAAACCTTGGAAAACTTTAAGGAAATGCACAATTTTCTGGATAAATATCACTTACGAAAATTAAATCAAGACCAGATAAACAAATTAAATAGACCTATAACTGCTAAAAAAATAGAAAAAGTTATTAAAGTGTCCATATAATAAAAAAAGCCAATGACCAGATGGTTTCAGTGCAGAATTCTAGAATATTTTCAAAGAACTAATACTCCTCAAATTGTTCCACACAATAGAAACAGAAGGAACATTGCCAAACCCTTTTTATGAGGCTACAATCACCCTGATATCCAAGCTACACACATTGCTAAGAAAAAATTACAGACCAATCTCACTCATGAATATGGATGCAAAAATACTCAATAAAATACTGGCAAACAGAATCCAAGAACACATCAGAAAAATCATTCACCATGACCAAGTAGGCTTCATTCCAGAGATGCAGGTATGGTTCAACATACATAAGAAAAATCTGTCAATGTAATCAACCATATAAACAAATTGAAAAAAAAAAAACACACACACGATCATCTCATTAGATGCTGAAAAAGCCTTCAACAAATACAACACCATTTCATGATGAAGGTCTTGGAGAGAGCAGGGATACAAGGAACATACCTAAACAAAATAAATGCAATATACAGCAAGCCAAAAGACAACATCAAACTAAATAGAGAGAAATTCAAAGCAATCCCACTAAGATCAAGAACAAGACAAGGTTGTCCACTCTCTCCATGTATATTCAATATAGTACTTGAGGTTCTAGCTAGAGCAATAAGACAACAAAAGGAGACCAAGGGGATACAAATAGAAAAAGATGTGATACTCTCCCTCATTGCTGAATATATGATAGTTTATGCAAATTACCCCCCAAATTCTGCCAACTAACTTCTATAACTCATGAACACCTTCAGTAATGTGGCAAGATACAAGATTAACTTAAAAAATCAGTAGCCCTACTTACATAGATGATAAATGGGCTGAGAAAGATATTAGAAAAACAACATCCTTAAGAACAGCCACAAATAGCATAAAATGTTTGGAGTAACTCTAACCAAACAAGTGGATGACCCGTATGACAAGAAGTTTAAATCTTTGAAGAAAGAAACTGAAGATATCAAAAAGTGGAAAGATTTCCCTTGCTTTTGGGTAGGTAGAATTAACATAGTAAAAATTGCAATCTTACCAAAAGCAGTCTACAGATTCAAAGCAATCCCCATCAAAATCCTATCAAAATTCTTCACAGATCTCAAAAGAACAATACTCAACTTCATATGGAAAAGCAAAAAACAAAAATGAAACAAAACAACAATCACAAAAACAGGATAGCCCAAACAATCCTGTACAATAAAGGAACTTTTGGAGTCATCACAATTTCTGACTTCAAACTCTACTACAGAACTACAGTATTGAAAACAGCCTGGTATTAGTATAAAAACATACAGGAAGACCAATGGAACTGAATCGATTGCCTGAATATCAACCCACACACCTACGAACACCTGATTTTTGACAAAGAAGCAAAAAATATAAACTGGAAAAAAGAAAGCATATTTAACAAATGATACTGACATAACTGGATATCAACATGTACAAGAAGGAAAATAGATCTGTATCTATCACCATGCACAAAACTCAAGTCCAAATGGATCAAAGACCTCAACATAATACCAACCACATTGAACCTCATAGAAGAGAAAGTGGGAAGTACACTTGAACACATTAGTACAGGCCAAGATCAGAAACACTAATGAAAACTTATGCTGGAGACGATTTAGGGTAAAGGAAACACTCCTCCATTGCTAGTGGGAGTGCAAACTAGTACAGCTGCTTTGTATTTCAGTACGGTAATTTCTCAGAAAATTAGGAAATAACCTACCTCAAGACCCAGCAACACCACTTTTGGGTATATACCCAAAGAGTGCCCATTCATACCACAAGGACCTGTGCTCACCTGTGTTCATAGCAGCACTGTTTGTAATATCTAGAACCTGGAAACAACCTAAATGCCCTTCCACCAAAGAATGGATAAGGACAATGTGATACATTTACATAATGGGGTACTACAGCAGAAAAAAATAAGGTCATCTTGAAATTTTTGTAAGCAAATGGATGAATCTAGAAAACATTATATTAAATGAGGTAACCCAACCCAGAAAGATTATTTTAAAAAAGCCTACAAATCACAATCCCAGAGAACCTAGACAACAAAGAGGACCCTAAGAGAGACATACATGGATCTAATCTACATGGGAAGTAGAAAAAGACAAGATCTCCTGAGTAAATTAGGACCATGGGGATTGTGGGAGAGGGTAGAAGGGAAGGGGAAGGAATGGAGGGAATGAAAAAATATAGCTCAATAAAAACAATTAAAAAGAGAAAAGGGAGATGCATTTGGTGGGAGTTAGAGGGAGGAGTGTCAAATGACTATGATTAAAATACATTGCATGCATTTATGAACTTCTCAAACTATAGTACAAATATTACACCAAATTCAAAAATAACCTAGGTTCTTTTTTTATGACAATGAGACGTATCTGCTTCTGGCAGCACCAATTGCTTCAGAGTGGTTGATGGGCATTGAATAAATTTGCTATGGAATTTGCAAAAAGAAGTAACTAATAATATTTGCCAAATGACATGCCTGTACCATAAACCAGGACCAGGACTACTGAAAGGAGAAAGTGCATGGAGTAGAATCAGTCACCTGCCTGCTCCCTTACTACAGAATCAATGTGCCCAACTGCCCCTGACTATGGAAGCTATGTGCTCACCCATTCTGACTACAGAAACCGTGTGCCCATGTGACCTTGACTATGGGGGCTTTGACAACCTGCCTGATTGTGGAAGCCATGTGTCCACTGCCCCCTGACTGTGGAAGCCATGTGTCCAACCTGACCCCTGACTGTGGAAGCCATGTGTCCACTGCCCCCTGACTGTGGAAGCCATGTGTCCACCTGC
>JABTXL010002812.1:1894353-1918882 GCA_025134845.1 Neodon shergylaensis
CCATGTGTCCACTGCCCCCTGACTGTGGAAGCCATGTGTCCACCTGCCTCCCTGACTATGGAAGCCATGTGTCCAACCTGAGCCCTATCTTCAGAGGTGATGTGCTCACTGACTCACGCTATTGCCATCAGACCTTTCCTATCGTGATACCCTGTAGCCTCAACTTCTGAGCCAAACTAATCCCTTTTTTATGTGGCATTATGTATTTTGTCACTGCAATGGAAAAAGTAAGCAATTCACTCTGCAGTGTCACGCAGTTGGCGGGGAGAAGAGCAAGGATTTAATCTATGGCCGTGAATAGACTCACACAATACACCATGCTGCCACCCTAATCCAACGCCTATTTTCGAGCCGTGCTAACTCCCCTCATCAGTAGTGAATCCTCTACACGAATCAATTACTTTAGAGAGCTCCTACAGAGCAGAGGACAAGGGAACACTAATCAGTGATGTGATATTCATTTCTTAGCCCCAGGGCTGCATCTTGTCCCTTCTGAGGAGACCACACGCTCTGCTTTATGAAGGTATTCCCCCGAGACTGGCTGAAACCCTCACAGTCCTGATGTACTGTACTTACTGAAGAACCCAGTGAGGAGAGCCGCCCTGCTGACTGCTTGTGAAAACAGAGTTTAGTTCTGCATCCCTGTCTCCTCTTTCTTACTCCAGGAGCTGAGTAGAGAATTTGCAACATTTGCCACAAGGACATTTGGCTAAAGAAGCCTAAAATATTTCATACCGTGTTCCTTATAGGCACTCTCCTATCTGTGATACAATGGAAAATGTTAAATTTAGGGGAAGATTGTTGTGAATACAATCAACTTATCAACCAGAACTCTAAAAACACATCAACCTCAGACAGCCTGACAATATCTTTCTAAAACTAGTGACCTAATGTATCCAAAATGAAAATCAGAAAGGATGTATTTCTGTGCCTCACAACTTTGGAGTGTTAGCTTGCTACTAGTTTACCACCTCTGCAAACTCACATAACGTACTAAACACCATCGGTGGTGGACACTCTTTTATCCTATATTAGCAAAACAAGCCTGCTTTTACTTTTTTCCCACCCCCACCCCAAAATGAGAATTTCAAAGTAGATAGTCTGGGAGGTGAGGTAGTAGCTATGGCAGGGACACCGCACTTCATTCACACTCTGAGAGTCAGGCCACTGCTATGGGTAGCATCTGTGACTGCTGAAGTTATTACACATTAGATTCTTAACTTTAGGCAATGAGGTAAGATAGATTGCCAATACAGCTTGCATTCGGAATCAAGTTCATTCATCACAGAAGGATTGAATAGGTGCTATTTTTGCAGAAACATTAAAAATGTCTCCGGGGGATGGCCTGTGATCTCCCTCTCAAGATTATAGAGGTGATGGAGGTCACAGCTGATCTCAGGAGATATCCCCTTCATCCAGAGCGTGACCTGAGTTGAAAGCAGCCTGTCTTTGTGCCTCACTCATGTCTAAGAGTGGACCAGCAGTGGGATGCTGCCCACTCACAAGGGATCCTTTGCCTGGCTACAAATAGCCATCCAGTGAAGAGCAGGACCAGGGGTAGGGTCAGGACCTTCTTTGGAATTAGCTGTGTGTTCCACTCCTAC
Organism: Neodon shergylaensis; assembly: GCA_025134845.1. NCBI lineage: Eukaryota > Metazoa > Chordata > Mammalia > Rodentia > Cricetidae > Neodon > Neodon shergylaensis. Next base: position 1,895,958 of record JABTXL010002812.1, read on the forward strand.
AGCTACTGGTCTTCCACATTAACAATTGACTAAATCACCCTTTTGATCTGGATCTGGTAGGTGAATGCTTTTAGGAGACCTTTTACAAAGTATGAATTGAGCTTCCTCACTAGAAATCACAGCAGAGCAAACAGGTCTACACAGATGTAAGCAGGAGAAGGTTCCGGAAACACGAAAAGAGCCTGAAGTTCAAAGACTCTTCTCTCAAGTCGCAAAGAAGTCATGGTAACCGAAAAATATTTTTCACAAAATTAAAAAGGCAAATTTTCACAGAGAAAATAAGCATAAAATATTAGATACACTTAGCAAAGCACAGAATTTTTCTTCTTAATTTTGTGATAAGTTTTCTTCTAAAATTGCATTGTATAAAGAACTTCTGAAATCCAACTAACAACACCCTAGTTATTAACTGGATGTTGGGGGAATCCTTCATTTTCAAAATATAAAAATTGATCCAAGTTATATTAACAAATATATACTACTCCCTTTTTATTTTTTACTTTTTCACATAATATAAATTTCTTTAATGAGAATAAAGGTTTTCAACTGTGGAATAAAGATCTCCTTTCTCAAGTTACCCATCATTTCATATTTACTGATAAAAGACTATAACTATGTTCAGTACAATACCACAAATACCATTTCTTTCAGAACTGTATAATCTTTAAGGTATGAAGCAGGCAGATAGATTCATTTATTCTATAATGGTTTTTTTTTCAGTAATGTAATTATCACGAGTGGGGCAATGTACTCTCGGGATGAAAGAAGGGAACGTGCAATAACTCAGCTTCACTTTTTCTCATGGCTTTTCCCCAGCCATACATTTCCATTGGTCTGGAAAGTAGGCCATTTTCTCTCCCCAGTGCAGTTATTCACGATACAGACAGAGACCCAATCCTTGCCATTGTGAGGGTATGGTCACCTTTAGACCATGGAGAAATGAGGGAGAATGGAGATCATGAGATGGGATACACCATACTTAAGTAACGCTCCAGACTCTTGGGACTGCCAGACGTGGAAGGGCTCCCTCGACCCTACATGTCTGCAATGATGCCAAGCAACTACACACTATTCTGGGCCATGTTTTAGTTCTTTACCTGGTGGAGGGAAAAGGAACCTGGCTGCTTGCCAGCATCATTTGTAAATTTAATTGTCTCCTTAGCAGTCAGAAAAACTCCAAAATGAGAAACAAATAAGATTGCTGAATCCTATGATGAATCAAATGCACATAAGACCCAAACTTTACTACACAATAGCAAGAAAGGGTTCAAGGGCATGAGGAGCAAACAACCCACACGCCCCAAATAACAGCAGTGGTGTATGGCATCATGCGGGACAACCCCATGCTTAAGGCGCCCACCTCAGGGGATGATTGTCTATTGCAGAAATTGCAGTTAATTGTATTTAAAGTGCAGCTGCATTTCACGGTAAGGTCTGTGGACCTGACAAGCCGGGTGAGTTAAAGCAAGCTCTGAAAAAATGCTCAGCTTCTTCCTCTGACTCTTCTCTTTCGGGGAGCTGCAGAGAGACAGCTTCTGAGCAGTGATCATAGCCCTTGATTAACAGTGTGGCTTTCTTCTATTATGGGTATTAGATAATTTTTTTCTCCTTAGGATATTCAAGTTAAAAATACTGTTAATATTTTAAGAAAAGCATTTAGGATCATGTTCTTGCACCTCTAGATGTTGAAGCATATTAGAAGCTAGGTGATCAAAAGTGTAAATAGAAGAGTAAAAAATTAAATGATACGCGTTTATGCGCATGTACACACACTTATCAAATTGTGACTTTTGTATACTGCTTGGGGGAAGCTAGGAAGATTAGTTAACATTTTATCTGAGTCAGGGTTCTGTTGCTGTGAAGAGACACCACAGCCAAAGCAACTCTTATTTTTTTTAAAAAAAGGATTTAATTTGGGGCTTGTTCAGAAATTTAGAGAGTTAGTTCATTAAGTACATTATCATTGTGGTGGGGAGCATGGTGGCAGGCACACTGATGGGGCCATAGCTGAGAGTTTTACATTCTAAACCACAGGCAGGCAAGCAGAGAGACAGGACCCCTGGGCATGGCATGTGGGCTTTTGAAACTGCAGATCCTACCCCTGATGACACACCTCCTCCAACAAGGACACACCTCCTAATCCTTCCAAATAGTTCCCCAATTGTGGACCAAGAACACAAGTCTCAGTGCCTATGGAACCCATGCTCATTCAAATCACCACTCACAGTGAGAAAAAAAAGTCTTTAGTAAAGAAACCCAGTAAAAATCCCTAATGTTTTAAAGCAGCAATTCTCAAATTGTGGTTCCTGGAACTTCGGAGGCATATGGGACTTGCCTGTGTGGTCATGAGATGAAACAGTAATGGTTAAGATGTCCCAGGCAGAGAAGAGAGGGCTACATGTCCACCATCACTCAGGGTCCTTGCCATGTCACTCCCCAGTGCTTAGAGCATCCGAGACTGTTCAGTATGAACTAATGGAATAATTTACCTCGCTTCATATTGATGTCTAGTAAGTCATATTCATATCAGGGGTGATCAAATGGAAATAGACAGAAAAGATTCTGTCCCACATGAAGTGCAGGGATGGTTTTGGGGAAAACTTCCTTGTGATTTAACTGAAACCACAATTAGCTGATGCAATTTTTCATGAAAACGCCACTTTTACTGGAAAGAACAGATAACAGATATACTAAACACTAAACAGAGGTGGGAAGGCTCAAAGGATGATCCATCTCGTGTTTTGCTGGTTTCATATTTTGAAATTTGAATTAGAAATTGAATTAGAATTACAAATTTGGAAAACCCACACCTACTACCTGAGCCCAATGGTGCCCAATTATTAAATATTAAAATTATTTAAATAAATTTATGTTAAATTATTAGACAGTAAAGGTTTTTGAGATCAGGGATAACCAGAGTCAACCAGGTTTTAGCCATTATAAAACTAAGTGTGCTGAAAACTGGGAGATGTAGTGTTCAACATTCCCAGAGTAAATGCCTCCTTATTACTCATGAAGCACACATAGAAAATATCTACCAGAAAGATGACTGGACTTTAATGTAATGAAAATGGAGAGTTGATTTATTTGGTTTTTGATTCATATAGCAATTGGTTTTAAGGAACTGGCTTGCTGAGTTTGAGGATAACATCAAAAAAGAATATCCAATTATTTTCCAAAAGGAAATGAACACACTCCACATTTTCTCGAGTATTATATTTGTGATACCAAGTATGTTCCATATATTTGATCAAAACATTCCAGTGTGACAGGTTGAATGAAGAAGCATCCTGAAAGCCTCCTTTGACTAATATATAAGCTGATTTGCAAATATATGATGTTGCTGCAATTCCCCATTTCAAAAGATATGAGTTATGTCCTAAAACATATTCATCAATGTGGTATTACTATTTAATAATGATTTTAAATAAATTTGGCAATAAACATTTTCACTGCCAGTAATTTTCTTCCAACATAATATTTTTATTAATTATTTGGGAATTTCATACAATGCATCCCAATCACACTCCCTTCTATTTCCTCTTAGATCTGTCATCCTCCAACCCATCTGTCCTCCCCTCACAGAAAAAAAAATGAATATATCAAGTTCATCAGAATCCTTGGCAAGGTATAACCCAGATTAACTAATGCCATCTTAAGTGCCTAATTGCTTTTCAAAGTATAAAGGGACTCAGATAACAATTTCCTGGAGAATATTTTGGCAAAATATTCAATATTTAGCAATGCAACCATAATACTCATGAAAACACCAGTAATTGTTTGGTCTCTCTGTATGTTCAATTCACAGCAGACAAGCAAATAGGAAATTAGTTTCTCCAAAGGAGGCTTGCTTGAAAGACAAACTACTCTTAAAAAAAAACCTTTTTCATTTTACATATCAATCCCAGTTCCCACTCCTTCCCCTCCTCCCATTCCTTCCACCTTCCTCCCCACACCCCATCCACTCCTCAGAAAGGGTAAAGCACATTGCTTTTTGGAAGGACCAAGGTCCTCCCTATTACTATATCTAGGCTGAGCAAGAGCAAGGCATCCCTCCAAAGAGAATAGGTTCCAAAAAGTCAATATAAGCAGTAGGGATAAATCCTGGTGTCACTGCCAGTGGCCCCACAGTGTTTCCCAGCCATGCAACTGTCACCCACATTCAGAGGGACTAGTTTGGTCCTATGCTGGTTTCTTCTCTGTCTGGCCAAAGTCAGTGAGCTCCCGTTAGCTCACGTAAGCTATTTCAGTGGGTGTCCCCGTCATGGTCTAGTCAGAAACTGGAAACAACCGAGATGCCCCTCAACCAAAGAATGGATAAAGAAAATGTGGTACATTTACATGATGGAGTACTACTCAGTGGAACAAAAATGACATCTTAAAATTTGCATGCAAATGGATGGAACTAGGAAAGAACATCCTGAGTGAGTTAACCAGATCCAGAAGGATGAGCCTGGTATATACTCACTCATAAGTGGATACTAGCTGTAAATCAAAGGATAATAAGCTTATAGTCCACGACCCTAGAGAAACTAAATAACAAGGAAAACCCTAAGGGGAAAAGACAATATCTCCTGAGAAAATTGGGAGGATGGGGGTGGGGGGAGAAAAGAGGGCAGAAGAGGAGGAGAAAGGGTAAAGGGGAAGGGCGGGGAGAACTTATGGGAATGGGATAGTCAAGATGGGGGAAGGACAGAGATGGAGAGCAAGGAAAGAGATATCTTGATTGATAGAGTCATTGTGGGGCTAGTGAAAAACCTGGCACTAGAGATTTCCAGGAATCCACAAGGATGACCCCAGATAAGATGCTAAGCAATAGTGGAGAGGAGGCCTGATCTGGCCTTGCTCTGTAATCAGATTGAAGACTATCTTAAATGTCATCATAGAACCTTCATCCAGTAATGATGGAAGCAGAGGCAGAGAGCCACAACAGAGCACTAGGCTGAGCTCCCAATGTCCAGTCAAAGAGTGGAAGGAATAAGAATATGAGCAAAATTCAAGATGTTGTTATTTTTTTCTGCTGTGTAGTACTCTATTGTGTAAATGTATCACATTTTCCTTATTCATTCTTTGGTTGAGGGGCATTTAGGTTATTTCCAGGTTCTGGTTATGACAAACAATGCTATGAACATAGTTGAGCACATGTCCTTATGGCATGATTGAACATCCTTTGGATATATACCCAAAAGTGGTATTACTAGGTCTTGGGGAAGGTTGTTTTCTAATTTTATGAAAAATCACTACACTGGCATCCAAAGGGACTGTACCAGTTTGCATTCCCACCAGCAATGCAGGAGTGTTCCCTTTTCCCCACAACCTCTTCAGCATAAGTTGTCCTCAGTGTTTCTGATCTTGGCCATTCTTACAGGTGTAAGATGGAATCTCAGAGTTGTTTTGATTTGCATTTCTCTGATGACTAAGGATGTTGAACATTTCAATAAGTGTCTTTCAGCCATTTTAGATTTCTCTGTTGAGAGTTCTCTGTTTAGGTCTGTACTTCATTTTTTTAATTGGATTATTTGTTCTTTTGATGACCAATTTCTTGAGTTCTTTGTATATTTTGGAGATAAGACCTCTGTCTGATGTGGGATTTTTGAAGATTTTTTTCCTATTCTGTAGGCTGTCGTTTTGACTTGTTGGCCATGTTCTTTGTTTTACAGAAGCTTTTCAGTTTCAGGAGGTCCCATTTACTGATTATTTCTTTCACTGTCACTCATAAGTGGTTTTTAAACATAAAGCAAAGAAAACCAGCCTACAAATCACAATCCCAGGGAACTTAGACAACAATGAGGATCCTAAGAGATACATACATAGATGTAATCTACATGGATAGTAGAAAAAGACAAGATCTCCTGAGTAAATTTGGATTATTGGAACTTTGGGAGAGGGTTGAAGGAGAGGGGAGAGGCATGGAGAGAAGCAGAGAAAAATGTATTGCTCAATAAAAATCAATAAACAAAGAATATGAGCAAAGAGATGAAGCTACTCCTAAGGACGCATACTGAGCAGTAGACAGCCAATGGGAGGAAAGATGAGATGGAACTTGGAGGAGTAGCAGGAAAAAACACTGCAATCAGAATATATTATATGAGGTCTCAGAAACTCAAGTCAGATAGTGGCTCCACCTCTTTCTACTGCCTGTGGATCAAGATGTAGAACTCTCAGCTCCTTATGTCTGCCTGTGTACCATCATGCTTCCCACCGTGATGATAACAAACTAAACCTCTAAAACTGTGAGTGAGCGCCTCAATTAAATGTTTTCCTTCTTTGCTGTGGTCCTGGTGTCTTTTCACAGCCATAGAAACCTAAGTCAGAAGTTGGTAACAGGCACTGGGGTATTGCTGTCATAGGCCTGACCCTGCGTTTCTTTGGAGGAATGTGGACTTCGGACTTCGGGACTTTGCATTAAAAAAGCAGTTGAAAGCATGAAGTGAGGCTTACCAGGCCATACCAGAAGGAGCAAGGAAGACAGTGGTGCTGAGGGTGATGTAAACTGTGGGGGCCTGACTCAAGAGGTTTCAGAGGAGAAGAATGTTAACAATAAGAAAAGATGTAAAAATCTATAGCATAGTAGGTAAAGTAGTCAGCACTTATTAATATTGTGTTACCATGGTCTGTGGGAAAGCAGAACACAACTCTGGACAAGCAATTACCCTGGCTCTGGGCTGGGCTGTGGGGCTACAGGATGTTTGTCTCCTGCATAAGAAGCCTACCCTTCTCCTGCCCTTGCCCCCCTCCATGCACAGACACATTTAGTTGTGTCGGTTCAGGTTTGCACTGATTGCTCACTCTTTTGTGCCCCAGCGGTTGATTCAAGGCTTCGTAAATTCCGGATTACTACTGTCAGAATCTCATCCAGTGTGTGTATTGAAAACTGTACAGAAACATATGTGTATGAAAAGAACTAGTCATAAAAGAAAGTGAGAATAGGGTATGTTATTTTAGGGTGGTGGCATTCCTGATGCGTTATTAAAATATATTTCTATCCATCCAAGCAGTTTTATGTCATTGTCATTGAGGATAGAGCAGAAAGCAAGATGCAATCAATACTAAATGATCCTGACCCTAGATGGACCACTGAAACCTGAATGGAAGTTGTGGACTTCTATCTTTGCCAGGCTGTCACAAAGTGCCCCAACCGCAAAGCAAAGACAAGGCTCATTTTTCCTTGTGGTGTTTGGGATGCGGAGACACTAACTTCTGTCCCCACCTCGCTGTCATAAGACTTTATCTACTTTAGCTGAGAATTATGAGGGAAGGCATAGCAGAACACCAGGACTTTCCCCCAAACCTCCCAGTGTGGTAGGGTCACTCCAGTGATAGTGTCAGCACAAGTGACATGGCAAGCACTAATCAAGTATCCCTACCTTTCACACAAGGTCACAGAAGCTGAAGCAGGGTGGTGAGCCAGACTTCCCATGCTCCGTAAATGTTGATGAATGGCAGTAACAAAGGATGCACTTCCATTCCTGCCATGAGCAGACAAGGGTCCAGATAATGGACACCATTGGAATAAGACTAAAACTCTCATGAAGTAATAACAAGAAATTCAGGTTTTAGAAGGGGATCATGCACATTGATAGCCAGGAAATCTGACTCGGAATGAATAAAGGCAATCAATAAATTCAGCATCAAGACGTCAGAATTATTTAACGCTTTACAGCAGCCTTTGTTTGAAAACACTTTAATAAAAATTAAACACACATTTGAGGTAAATAAAAAGTGGGGAGCTTCAATAACCATAATAAAACCCCAAAGTCTTATCAAAGAATTAGAGAGAATGTGGAAGATACTTTAAAAGGCTAAATGAAATATGGCAGGTGAAAACTATAATCACCAGAGCAAACTACAATGGACATTTTCAGTAGTGGGATGAGAAAGACAGATGACAAATAAATAAAATAAAATTACTCAGTCTAAACAACAGGGACTTAACTAACAACATCAGGGTACAATGAAACAATGCAGAACCTTGGTCACTCAAAAAGACTGAAATACGAGAAGTGTGTTGGAACTACCAGACAAGGCAATTCAACTAAGACAATGATTCATTTGCTAAACTTTCTGGCAGGCACACCTAAACTACATGTTTTAGGCTACAGGGTTCCAAAGATAACTTTTAGTGTGGACTTACACATTTGTAGAATACAGTATTGTTACACAGTGTCAATGGTTAAAATTCCTATATGCAATGGATAAAATAGAAAAAAATTAAAACAGAAATATCATGTAATTATATGCCTATTCACAGTCCCATACCCTTCACACACACACTGACAAAATCTGACGTGTATTGATGGTGCAAACATTCTGCAGACTTTAGGAAGGGGAGTAATTCTTCAACTTGATAAAAAAAAAAAACAAGTGAAACCCACAGCTAGGACCATGTGATACTGAGAATCTACAAGCCTCTAACGGAGGGAAGACAAGGTCGTTCTCTCTGATCAGTCTTTCAAAATTCTCACAATTTACAAAGTACAGTCAGAATTAACAAGGAGATTCATGAATGTGTTTAGATCAGAAATTTTTAAAAAAAGGCTCTGTTTGCTGTGAATTAACAGATTGTATTGAAAACCCAAAAGAATCAACAATGTAAGAACTGATAATCAGGCTTAGCAAAGTATCAGTGTCCAAAGCTATTATGAAAAGGTCAATACTTTTTATATATACCAGCAACAAGCAAGTAGAATTTGAAGCTAAGCATATAATACCATCTATATTTGCACTTTAGAAAGTAAAAGTTTAGTATCAAATTTGTGAGATTTGATCATAGGATCTACATAAGGAAAATAACAGCAGTTTAAAGGAAGAAATTGAGAATTAAGCACACGAAGACAGAGACCATAGCATTGAAAGCCTCCACAGTGTTCTTTATGTCAGTTCTTTGTATCCTGATCTGCAGGTTCCCTGAGCTCCTACTGAATTCTCAGCAAGTTATCTTGTAGCCAGCAACAGGCTCGTTTTAAGTTTTGTATGGAAAGAATAAAGAATATCACGAACATCATTTGGAAAAGACAGAAGTCCGAGTACCATCATGCCGCCATGGCTGCTCAAGTGCAAGAGTCGCTGTAGTAAGCAAGGCAGTAGGAGCGGGGCATGGACAGACAGCCAAGGAGATCTTCACAAAAGAAATAAACCCACATCTTTCAAAGAGCTGAAGCAGTTCAGTATCAAACAAAGACAGCCCTCTTAGTGAATAGTTTGCATTGGACGTTAGCCAGACGAAGACAGGATTCTTGACACAGTCTTCACAGGCCACAAAAGCTTAATCACGGATCTAAATATACAACAACAAACTACAAAATCCACATCTAGCAAGAGCAAGACTGAGCGGCTGTGGTATAATGAGGTCATTTTAGATATGACATCAAGAGTCACCCTCCCCCCCAATAATCACTACCTGAACTTAATGGTAGCTAAAACCTTCTGCTTTGCATAAAAGACAAATAAACCAATACTTCTGTGAAGAGAATAGATAATGCATAGACTGTAGAGAAACGACTGTCAAAATCATACCTGAAAACCACCTCAATATTTATTCTTGTGTGGAGCATTGATGATGGGAAAATTTAAAGGTGAGATTTGGGGGGAAATTTGGTCTTTTGTTGAATTTGAAATTGCTTTATTGCATTTTAAGTGTAAGGATGAAAATCATGGGGGCTGGAGAGATGGCTTAGTGGTTAAGAGCACTGTCTGCTCTTCCAGAGGAACCAGGTTCAATACCCAGTGTCCACATGGTGACTCACAGAAGAGACAAGACAAAAGCCATTTTAAACCCAGGCCCCATCTTTGTGAGAGTCTAAACTAGCAAGCACCCCATCCCAGGTGCCCTACCCCATGTACATGTAAATTCAGAGAAAAACTACAACCAGCCCAAAAACTGCCTGGCTGCCCATAGACTTGAGGACAGCCAATCAAACGACAGACAACTTTTTTTTTTTTACAGTTACCGGGTGGTTTGTGGAAAGTTACAAAAATCCCCTCTTGATTTATAGCCAACTATCCCCCTACCCAATCAGGTAAAGCCAAGGCATGTAACTCCCTGCTTGGAGTTAAAGAGCCCCTGCACTGTGAGCTCGGGGCCTTACTCCCCGACCCGTGTTGGTGTGTGGGACAAAGGAGCCCCTGCTTGCAAGCCTGTAAAACAATAAAGGATTCTTATATAATGGCATCGGAAAGTCGGCTCCATGGTGGTCTTGTTGGGGGGGGTCTCACAACTCAGACACAACATTCCAACCATCTTTAACTCCAATTCCTGAGGCTCTGACCCCTTTTCTGGCCTTCGAAGGCACCAGGCATGCACAAAGTGCACAAATATATATGCAAGCAAGATACCTATAATGTAAAATTAAAATTTTGTTTTTTTAAAAAAGATGAAAAATCATGGTAATACCATAAGAAGCAGAAAATATTATGTGCTAAGCATGGTAGCCAACACCTGTAACCCTGGTACTGTTAACGTGGAGTCAGAAAGACCAGAAGTTCAATGTAGTTTCTTGCTACATTATAAGTTTGAGACCTGTCTGGTCTACATGACACTCTATCATAAAATGCAAAGAAGTAACAAATAGATAACAAAAGTTCTATTTATTGATCATTTTATTAATTCCACATACTATTTGAGTGTTTCCAAACCATTATAAGATTAAATGAAACCTGATTTCCAAGTCTCAAGCATAATTCTAAGAGTCAAAGGTGCTGAATGACTTCAAGGGGACAGTGTCTCCTGGGCACAGCAAGACAACTGCACACAGGAACTCACACTGGACTGACATGCACAAAACATGTGTACACTCAAGCCATACAAAATCCCTGCATGGAGAGAGGAGGTGGCCATGAAACCCCTTTTATAGCCAAGCAGCTATTGGCAATTGTTAGACACTGGAAGAGGGAGAGTCAGCTCTTTCCAGAAATGTAGCGCCTGATAGAGCTGACCATGGTCAGGCAAAAAGCCACACATCCAAGATATCTAGATGGCACAAACTGTTCTTGAAGGAGAAAAAATGGCACGAAGTTGGGGAAGTAGGGAAAGAGGGAGTGGATCTGAGAAGAGTCAGGAGAGTGTGGTGAATATGATAAAATATACTGTATAAACGTCTCAAATAATGAATTAGATAGATAGATGATAGATAGATAAAAAGATAGATAGATGATAGATAAATGATGATGATAGATGATAGCTGATAGATAGATAGATAGATAGATAGAAAGAAAGATAGATAGATGACAGATAGATAGATAGATAGATAGATAGATAGATAGAAAAATAGATAGATAGTCAGACAGACAGGCTGACAGATGTAATTAAACAGATTGAATACACAATTTGTGAGCGTGGAGAAGATTGTATAACAAGTCTCTTGAAATTTGTGAGCTTTAAATAAAATAATACGTTGTACAGTTTATTTTCATTTACCTCTACAAGGTAGGGATGTTATTAACATTATTTTATAAATGAGGTATTTTAGAAATGAAAGGTTAATTGTCCAGGGAGCTCACACCACAGCCATCTGCACCTGCATTAGGGACTGAATCCAGAAGCTGACCTTTAACTCTCTATTCATCACTGTTCCAAATGGAATGGATACAAATCATACCCCAGGTCCTCCCTGTAGTGGTCCATCTAATCTATACCTGAGCTCTTTGAGGTTGTTGTTGTTGCTTATTGCTTTATCACAGCTTATTTGCCTGCTTAGGAGGAAGCATTAAGGGTATTTGCATTTCTCTTTTTGCAGGCCTATACAGTGGGATCAACACAAAGTTAACAAGTCCAAGTCAGCAGAAAGCAAACTTGTTTTCCTTCTCCCTCAAACTGCTGCTGTCATCAGAGTAACAGCATGGGGAAGGAGAGATGGATATGTTTGTGATGCTCCCAGCTTGGAGCTGGTACAATTGTTCTTACCTCCGGGCTCTTGGCTCATCATGCATCTCAATTTACAAAAGTTGGCAACTAATCACGTCTGTATTTATCAGAACAAATTAACACTCATCTATTACTCTTTAAAGATTCTAAATAGTTCCTGACAAATGCTATTAGCCTGAGAATCTTTTACTGACAACTTTCAATTGTGCTGGACAAATGAATCTGCTCCCTTTATAGCAATGTCAATTAGCACACAGTTTACAGCTTATAAGGGACTATTAATTGCTGCTGTATTGAATATGGCTTCATCTTCCTCAAAAGCCTGCAAAGATTAATCTTTGTGATCAGTACCAAACATGGTTTTGCATTCTGAACTGGGCATTTGAGACAAACTAATGGGAAATGTTGTAACAGCCTTCAAATTGGCAGATACCTGTCATTTAGTAGCCAACTACCATTGCAATAGAAATGGAAAAACAAAATAATTGTTGTTAATTGAGATCCTATAAACCCTCTATTGAAGCACCATGCATTGTACCAAACGCTGGCTAGACAATAGTTTAAACCTTCATTCTATCACTAAGTAATGGTGACAAATCATAGACTTATTAATTATCATAATTTCTCTTCAGTTTGATTCCTGCCTGTTTTTCAATCAATTCCATCCCCATGGAACTGATACTTGAAAAGTATAAAGATATAAGTAGAATATTTTTAAAGTTCAACATTCACACAGCACTCCCTCTTCTTTGAAACTATGGATACAACACAGTAACAACTATCCACTTCCTCAAAAATGTACTAAAACTGATCTCCACATCCTGACTCTCTTGGATCAACATCTCTGTGATGTTTTCTCTGCACACCTGCTAGGGTCTCTTGTGAATGAGCTAACAAGCAGCAGACATTGTCTTGAGCTGTGCTTCAGTGATGTGGGATTACCCTCTGTGAATATGTCTTATTACCATTGGTTAATAAAGAAGCTCCTTCAGTCAATGGCTTAGCAGAATAAAGTCAGGCCAGAAATCCAAACAGAGATATATGGAGATAGTAGGCAGAGTGAGGAAGACACCATGTAGCTGCTGAAGGAGAAGGACAAACCAGAACCAAAGGAACCTTACTAGTAGGCCACAGCCTTGTGGCAATACACAGATTGACAGAAATGGTTTAATTTAAGATACAAGAGCTAGCTAGGGATATGCTAGAGTCATTAATCAAACAGTGGTTTTTGTGTGATTATTTGTGTCTTGGCAGCCAGGAATGAAAGAGCAGTCTCATTACAAGATGGTGCTTCAATGTAGGGCAACTACATCCACATAAAAACTGAGAGAGCTTGGGAAGGAATTCTAGATACAAAATAACAGAGTTGAGCTTAGCTTCTTGGTATCCACATCTTTTCAGATAGGCTCTGTTTGCTGTTGGCAAGCAGAGGCGTGATTTCTTTAAGAGCTGGTTTCCTGGTTGTCCAGCATGAACTGCTCTGGCTCTTTCAGGAGGTACAAACACTTAGGGTTTGTGAGCAAAGTGCTATAACTTGCTTAATGGCAATATACACCCTTGCATCCCTGGAGCTGTGGCAGTAAGCATGGTTCACAGAGGCAGTGATGGACTGGGCAGGGCAAACAAGTTGAGCCACAGAGTTGGTCCTGCTTAGCATTTAAAAAAAAAGGTGTTCCTGGTCAGAAAATGATTACAGACATAACAGACCTCTCAGCAAGACACTTATGTATGAAGGCTTGAGGGGGGGGGAGAGAATATAGACAGTTATTAAAAAAAAGTAAATGATTTTTTAAAAAAAATGAAACAAAGTCTTTAAAGAGACAGTAAAAGTAATATAAAAGAGTTCAAACAGATGTAAATTAAAGGAGTAGAGAAAAATAAACCACATATAAATGGAATATACACAGAGCCTGGATTATGCATACTATTTGTTTTCTTTAAATTTTTTTGACTACAGAGAGACATTTGTTTCTGGGGGCTGCTAAGTTAATCCAAGATAAAGGTATCTTGACTTCAAAATTTGGGTCCAAGGACATGTTGCTTTGGAAAAGAGATTCTGCTTTTGTTTCCACAGAAAATGAGAAACTGTGAATTCCTTCCGGCTAATGTGGTTAGATGGAAGAAGACACCCTGAACCGTGTCTGTGAACCTGAAAAATACTTCACCCAACAAAAAGCAGGAAGCAGTTTGGAGAATACAATGCCCAGATTCCAAAAACAATTGTTTATAATTTTTTTCATTTAAAGGGGATTGATGATAAGTGGTTAATAATCACAGTCAATCTCTTTCTGAAAAATGGGGTGGGGAGATATGATATAAAGATGAATACTTTGATTTGGTTTGGATCTTCTTGGTCTATTGATACAAATTTAAGGTCAATTTTGCTACACTGTGTATATGTATATTTCTATTCTTCTTTAAGGCTTAATGTTTATGCAGCTCATTTAAAATGTAATGTATAATTAAAAATTGCAGATTAATAGGTAGTCATTTATAATAGTCAAGTGTATAGTCATGTTAGTTAGATTTTCTAGATATATGGAGATATATTCCAGATGGATAGCTATTCTTCAAACCTTTTGGATACATACAGAAAATGGTATTTAAAATATTTTAAGAACTTAAGACTTTTCATGATAATAAGACACATCTCCTGATGACACCAATCTACTTCAAGAAAATGATGGACATCCAAGAGGCTCCTTGTGGAGTTAATTAGCCATTTTGGCAAGAAACTGCTCTTGCCTGAACTTCTTGATGGTATACTGTATAAACTAGACTTGCAGGACCCACAGAAAAATAACTGCTGGACTTGCCTAAAGGTGAGACAGCCCTTCAGGGTTCCTGCTTCATGAAAGAGTCTGCCAGACATTATGCAGGACACAGAAGAAAGCAACTGATGAACTTTGCCATCATAAGTCAGAACAGATCTTGAAATTTCCAGCTTCATGGAAAAATCTGATAGATAGTATGGGCCTGTAGGCTGAATATGGATGCCCCAACATTATAGAAGAATTTTGGATGACTGTCCAGGCAGCACGATGTCTCTGTCAATTCTAGAGTTTTGGAAGTTGCTTACAATTAACTTTCTGTTAACTTAGGTAATATTATATTTCTCTGGAGTCTTTGAAGAGTTTAATACAAATAATTTTAGTTGTAGTATTCCTTAGTTATGATAAAAATAAATTAGATATGAAACTTTCCAGATACAAATAGATTAAATATTAAGTGCAGTTCTTGCTTGATACCTGTTTTGTTATATGTAATTTTACTATGTTAAAGTTATAACCTTCTTTTTATTTAGACAGAAAAGGAGAGATCATGTGGGATTCCTTTCTGTATGTTGCGAATATATTTTCTTACCATTGGTTAATAAAGAAGCTTCTTTGGCCAATGGCTCAGCAGAATAAAGCCAGGTTGAAAATCCAAACAGATATATATATAGAGAGAGAGTAGCCGAATTGAGGAAGATGCCATATATCTGTCAAAGGAGGACATGCTGAAACCTCAGGAACCTTAGCAGTAGGTCCCAGCATTGTGGCAATACACAGATTGATAGAAATGGGTTAATTTAAGATGTAAGAACTAGCTAGGAATATGCTAGCGTTATTGGCCAAACAGTGTTGTAATTAATAAAGTTTCTGTGTGATTATTCAGGTCTTGGTGGTCAGAAATGAAAGAGCAGTTTCTTTCTACAATTCAGTGGTGTTGTTCTTTGAGATCTAGCTGCATTGTGAAATCAAGATCTCACTGTGTCACTACACAATATAGAGTCACACTGTTTAATCAGGACAGACTTGCTTACCATTCTCTACTTGGTGACTGTTGGACTATGTCCTTTATATAGCTATTAGGACACAGTGACCAGTGATATTGATATACAGTTTCCTTTCTTGCAGAAAGGAAGCTGTATGTTTCAAGTTTTAAGAAATCCCCCTGGCAGTTTTTCTAAATTTGGTATATTACAATGCCAATGTTGCTATGTGAGGATAGTGGTGATTTCAAAGGTAGGTCTGTACTTGGCATGGAAGCTGGGAGATGGCCCAAGCACAGGGACCTAACTTTGTAAATCCTTATATTAAATACATGGGGGTAGCTTATGTATGTAATCCTAGCGATGGAGTGGACTGATTGGATACCAGGAGTTGGATAGTCAGCTACACTAGCCAATCCCTAAGTAGTTGGTCCAACTAAAGAATCTGTCTCAAAAGTTAAAGAAAGTTAAGTGGTGAGAAACTAAAGAAGGCACCTGACATCCCTTTCTGGCTTCAACAACATGGACTCATAAATGTACCCATATACACAATCACATACACACATGAGAGTATATGTAGGACACCATACATGCCATAGGTGCTAGGAAATGCTTGACATGATTTGTCTTTTCAATTTAGACAGTCCAGAAGGCATTTTTCTACATTTACTTGTAACTATCATGTTTAGCATTTTTTCATCTTAATGGCTCACATATCCTTTTTGAAGGAGTGTCTATTCAAATTTTGACCATTTGAATTAAGTCATTTTTTATTGTTGGATTTGGGGGTATATGTGTATATTTCAAAATGCCAGTTCTTTACCAGGCAAGTGCTTTTCTGATAACTTCACTTATCTTTGCCTTCTATTGAGAATGTTTTAAATAGTAGAAGCTTCCAACTAATGAACTTGACTCTGAAAGTAACACTCCCATAAATATAAGAAAAGGGATAGAGGTGCTTGTTGAAAGAATATTAATAAATGAAAAATTATCCTTGGCTTTTGTCCTAATCTTCCTTGATCTTGTTAAAATGGTCTTTCTTCTTTCTCATTTCTGATTTTGCTCACAGGGACTGGCACACCCTGGTCTGAGGACTGATACCCTCTCAAATTGTGACAGGCTCTCAGATGACTTTTGCTCAATCATTTCCATGGTTACACTCAGTCCCCAAATCACCTGTCATTGGCTCTCTTTCGTCTATATTCTCCTGCATCTAGATGCTTCTTCAAACTCCATTGATTGCTACACCTTTCTGTTGTTGATTCTAGACCACAATATGTTAAGCATTTGCCTCTCTTCCTCGCAGCCCTCTTCCTTCTTTCTCAAGACCCATCATTAGACAAGAGCTGTCCGGGCTAGCCTCTTGCTAACATACAACACGCATGTCAGTGCGTGACTCCTCTAAATTGATTGCACACTTTTTACTGTCGACTGCAGTTTGGCTTTAGTGTAAAAACAGCTAAAGGTGAGAGCACACATTTAATTAAATTTTGTATGCATGTGATGTTGTGTGTAGAAACATCACCCAAGAGGTATAGATTTTTATAATGAGCCTTCTTCCTTTGGCTTTCTCTGACTTCCAACCCCATTTGGAGGCCTGTGCTGAAAGGCCAGATTGCTCTTTTCTTGTATTTTCAATTTTACAATAGGATTTCTTGCAAAAAAGCTCCATGGGTCCCACTTGCTGTTAGCACAGCAGGCTCCATCCTCATCTTGCTTTGGAGCTCACTGTTCCCCTGAACTGCCGGAACAGTTCCTGACTATCTTAATGAGACTCAGCACCCCAGCCCTGATGTCAGTGTGAAGATATTCTGACAGAGTTCAAGCAGTATCTGGTACTCAGAGTTAGTCAGTGCCACATTGTCAGTAAACATAAATATTTCCTATAAGCTAAGCAATGACCTTGAATCTGCTCCGTGGATTAACTCCTGAGCAATCAGGCTGTGTTTCCACTGATCACCAGAGACAAATAAGGGAGCATCTGAGGCAGTTTCAGGGTAACTCAGTCCTTCAGGGAATAAATGCTCTCTCTTTATCCACTTCAGTGAATTCATTTTATCTTCTGAATGTGGAGGTTACACCTTCTTCACATATACAGGAGAGTTAGGTTTGGAGGAACTGAAGTGTTTCTCTTCTTTCTGTTTTCTTCCCCCCCCCCACACCCTCCTGAGGCCTGGGTGGTGAGTCTGGGCTGTTTGCAGGGATTTTGCTGTGGATGGTGGAACACTTGCAGTCTTCCCTGTGTGCTCTGGCAGTGACAGCCTTCACCACAGATTAAACAGCTCACTCTCAAATCTGTGTGTCAAAGCACAGGGGACTCCAGAGATAACACAGAGAGGTGGGGGAGAGCTCAGATCTATCCTAAAACCTTAACCTGGGTCAGGCAAAGACCCATTCTTAATGCAGTCTCTTTCGTGCTAGAAACACCTGGGAAAGGCTTTCTGGAACTCCCTTTGCATGTGCCTTTTCAGCGGGAGGACTGTGACTGAGAGAATATTGCCTAAACATTCTTCTCTTTGTTCTTTCCTCAACCATAACAGAGTTAAATCAGAGGCCCGCTTGGAGCTGTCTTCGTGAATAATCATTTTTACTTACTATTTTCAAGGACAGACTGACATTGCAATCCTTGACAACTTAAGTTGAAAGGGGTTATTAAAAGGCAGGGCTAGCACAAAGATGCCCAACATGAGGAGGACGGGAAATGGAGCTTGGCAGAGCAGTGATGGCAGATGGCTTCTGGGAAGTTTTAAGATCAGAGTTCTAACCTCTCCTCTTATGCTTCCAGTGGGGTAGCATCCCTGAATCTGTTAGGTGGGCAGTCTCAGGCAGAGTATGTAACTGATCACTAATGATTGGGCCACACGCCACTCAGGAATTTAAAGCACTGGTGGGTTTAAGAACTAACAGGAACAGGCACTGAGTTCTGCTTCTATGAGCTTTGTATAATAAGTAAAGGTGTTTGAGTATCAGATAAGCATGGAATGTGTGTGGGTAAGGTCGGGGAGGGATAACAATGAGGAAATAGATCCTCACTAGGAGAGTCAGGAGTGGGCATCAGGAGGTCCGTCTTAAATTGCACACTCAAGAACATAGGAACACATGCTTCTCCTGGTAATGAGGTCCCTCTCTCTAAGGCTAGGAAGTAGGGATGAGAGAGAGACTTCTTGGCAGAGTTCAAGCTCGAAGTAGTAAGACCAGGTTAGGGATTTCCAAATTTGAGTTCATCGTGTTGAATTACACACACACACACACACACACACACACACACACACACACAAATCCTGTTTCTGGTTTGTTTCTTTATTGTGGAAAGGGTGGGGAAGAGGTAGTGTACATAGCCTGGCTGTATAGTCCAGGCTAGACTTAAACTGTGGTCTTCTTCCTGCTGCCTCCTCAGTGCAGGAGCTAGAGGTATGTACTGTTACACCGGGCTTACAACCTGCTCTCTTTATAGGTGCAGGTGTGTCTGTGTGTGCATGTGTGTGTGCATGTGTATGTGTGTGTGCATGTGTATGTGTGTTTGTGTGTGTGTGTATGAGTATGCCATTACATGTGATCTGTACATTCTTAGCTCAGCTCACAGCCCGGAACACCGCCTCTCTACTTTATATACGTGGTTCTAATGGGTCAACTATAGACATCCAAATTACTCACTAATGAGTTCAGTGTTTTTCCATTTTGATATTTACAAACAAAATCATCAAACCAGCACAGAAGATGTCCCAGCAGTAACAGCGAGGAAATGGGAAAGCACTTTGTAGGACAAGAGAAAAGACCCCTAATATTGCAGGCCACAGATGCAAGCCCACTATAAAGTAGAGAGTCTTTCCAAGGTTCCTCCCCTTTGATCCTGAGAGCTTGTACCGACATCACACTTTCCCATTTAGAGCTGTTCCTTTTGGTGGAATGGAGTTGAATTGGACCACTAGACGAGAATGCTACATTTCAGTGATTTAAATGACAGAACTATTCTCCTAGAAGTGAAAGAGGAACAGGAAGAAATATTGAGCGTGACCCTGGAAACAGAAAAGAGGAGTCAAATGGAAAAAGGTTTCTAGCACTGACTCTTCGTAGATAATATAATTTTAAAATTGCTTTCATTGTGCAGCTTTGCAGTCTACAGTGTGTCTCATTAGCACTTGTGTGCCATGCACAACAATCAACTCACTGTTGTCAGTCTTCAGTCATCCAGACCGTGCTATGTGTTGGAACACAGCTGACCTCAAGTTGGCCGACTTGACGGAGGTTGTACAGCTTCTAGGTCATGGTACAAAGATTTGAATCTCTTTCTATCCCAGCAGGGACTCTATGGTTGGAAGTCACCAGAGCCTCTGCAGTGCTTGGTGAAGCACCAGTGTTAGCCTCACCCTAGGCTCCTGTGTTTTAAAATGAGGAGGAGCAGCGGGGTCCTGGCCACCTTGCTAGCTTTACCTAAAATAATTACATGGAAACTATTTATTTAAACACTGCCTGGCCCATTAGTTCTATCCTCTTACTGGCTAACTCTCACATCTTGATTAACCCATTTCTATTAATCTGTGTTTACCACAATGTCATGGCTTACCAGGAAGATTCTAACATACATCCATCTCAGGTCAGAGAGCCATGGCGTCTGCCTCACTGCCTTCTACCCAGCATCCTGTTCTGTCTACTCCGCCTACCTGATTTTCTGCCCCATCAAAAGGCCAAGGCAGTTTCTTTATTTAACCAATGAAAGTAACACATAGACAGAAGACCCTCCTACACCACTCCTGAATCAGAGAATCTGTAAAGAGTTTCCCCAAGTACTGCCTTTCTAACAAACCCCCAGATGCTGCCACATTCTGGAAACTATGTGTAACTGTGGTGTTTGGTGGGGCAGGTCAGCAATATAAGGACTGTAGTTGAGGATCCTTAAAATGTAGATACCTAAAGGCACTGTATAACTCGCCCATCATACCTTAAAATTCTCCACTTTGCTGCCAATACTCAGAAGCTCAGGGTCACAGGATTGAACTTGAGCATCGGTTCCCCTGCCCCCACTTCTGTATTCTGAAGTGCTAATCTGCTCCGTCAGGCTCTTAATAACAATAACACAACAAGTGCCATCTATTTGGGTTATTAAGCTTAATTATTCAGCAGGTTTTGCTTTTTCTACAGCAAGGATTTTATTTAAGTTAGCTGTTGAAATTTCACACTCTGTGAGGAGTGTACCAGATTCAATTAGGCCGATGGCAGGGGGAATGATGGCATACACGGATTACCATGGCTCATGCACCCTTCAACAGCTTATTGCCAAGCATGTGTTCATAGCCTGTGAATGTGTAAGCTACTATGCCTTGTATGTCAAAAACAACACTACCTGGAAATCATTTTGAGCTCTTCTCATGCATTCAATTATTTAACCCTCATGGCAAAACTGTGAGGTAATGCCCATTTTACAGACATGGAAACTGAGACAGAAAGACATTACAAAACTAGACTAAGTTCTTTAGATAGTAATCTAACTTCTTTTCTGCTGCTATAATAAAATGCCTTGAATAAGGAAAAGTAAGGGAGAACAGGGTTCGTTTCAGTTCAAATTTCCAGGGTGGAGCGCATGGCAGGATGACAGAAAGATTGACAGCCATGCCTTTATCAGTCTTCAGAATAGACTCCCCCTCTCCCCACATCTCTTGCAATGTTTGCTCTACCCGTCATGTCGAGTTACATCTGTTAGATGAAGATATTGTCTTCACCTTCATTATAGCGTCCTCAAGACCTCACAGTTTTTAGGTACCAAATAAACACTGAGAAGCAGAAAGAAAAATAAGATGATCTCTGCTAGTGAAGTGTTTAGCTGATGAAGAAGTGAACAGAACTATGTTCAGGAATTATAATTCAGTGTTATGCGGGCTCTAAAAAGTTGGACACAAAGAGAAAAGAACTTCCTGTCACAATCTGAAAAATCAAATTGGCATACAAGTTAGGAGGAGACTGATTCCTAGAATTCAAAAGAGAAGCAAATGAATTTGTGTATCACATTAAATCGATGCCATAGCAACAGTGAAGGACCAGGGGAAGATGGGAATCCCGAGTTAGTGGATGTGCACATTGCTTGAGCACATGAAGGCAAGGCTCCTGCCAGTGTTTTCCTCTGTTCTTTCCGGGCTTTGTTACATGAATTCACACCTTAGTCTCCCTGCGTCCATAACTGTGTTCATGGGTAGTCACACCGCAGTGGCTCTCACCTCTGTAAGAGTGCCTTAATTATCTGTTCTTGTGGACGGGTGTAGAGATTAAAGGGTCAGCAGGTCCAGGCTCGAGGGTTCTAAGTAGAGCTAGTTCGAAGTCTCTGCTATTAATTTTTGTAGTTTCCTTGGTCCATGTTTTAAAATTCCAGTCTGAACACAGTCGCTACCACTGCATGTATGTGTTTGCAAATGTGCTCATTCTATGAAGACTCCAGTCATCTTGGGTGTGGGGTCTACCCTGATCCGGCATGATTGCATCTCAAGGGATTCATTTGTACTGATCGTAATTCCAAAAACAAAGTCCCATCCTCAAGTACTGGGGAGTCAGGCATCCAACACACAGATCCTGGGGATGAGAGCATATGCCAGTTTGTGAAACCTGCTTTATCTAATAAGGATTTACAAAATGTGGGGAAACGGGGTTAAAATAGTTTCACATAAGAGCCTGCTCTCTCTTGCTGCCTTAAGAAATCTGCCACATGATCCCGTGAACAAGTTGAGACTGGTCTGCTGGGTAATGAGAGATACAGGGTCCACTGCCTCCATGACAAGCTGACGGTCAGCCACTCTCCATAACTCAGAGCCGCCGCTGAGTGGCAGCTGACCTAGATAGAGAGCGCAGTAAACACTAAGTCCAGCTTGAGCTGCACGGGGCTAAGGGAGTCTGCTGTAGCCACAGAGTTGGAGTGTTGTGCCCAAGTTGAGAGACCCCCAGAGAGACCACTGTAATCCAGTCAAGTCCAGAATGCAAAAGCAAGGTTTAATTCTTTCCAGCTAGCTGGGAGTTCTCACATGCGACACAGTGCAGTAGGGAAAGCTCCCGTTCCTCATTTGGGGTTGACATATATAGGCAAAAACTGCAAGCCAGGTTTACTTAGGGTCAAGGGGACTGGTTTTGCTGAGTACAGGGTATGGGCTCCTTCTGCAGTACAGGGTAGGGACTCCTTCTGCAGCACAGGGTAGGGACTCCTTCTGCATGCAGTACAGGGTAGGGACTCCTTCTGCAGTACAGGGTAGGGACTCCTGCAGTGCAGGGTATGGACTCCTTCTGCAGTACAGGGTATGGACTCCTTCTGCAGTACAGGGTATGGACTCC
>JABTXL010002812.1:1918892-1940953 GCA_025134845.1 Neodon shergylaensis
GGACTCCTTCTGCAGTACAGGGTATGGACTCCTTCTGCAGTACAGGGTATGGACTTCTGCAGTACAGGGTATGGACTCCTCCTGCAGTACAGGGTATAGACTACTTCTGCACAACACCCTTTTCCTCCTTTAAGCAGCAACTTCTGCTCCTGTGCATGCCCTCCCCCTCCCCCCAAGCAGTTAGTCCTGCTTCTGTTTAGACAACAAAGCTGGGTGTTGACAGGGGGTCTAGCTGCTAGGAACAGTTGGTCTGCACTTTTGCAAAGGTTTCTGTTTTCAGCTAACTCTTGATACTGCAAAGAGCTCAAGGCATGTGTCCTAACCAGCTCCTAACCAAGCAAAGATTTTTAAAAAATTTTATGTCCTTACAGTAACATTTGGTTCAGCAGTCATGGCTAATGCATTGCACCTGGAAGGGTATGAAACAGGTTTAAGTTCTTAACTCTCCAGTTTTTCCTAAATTTCCTGTGCTGCTCAACAGCCAGCAACAAAAAAGTTTGCTGAAATCACAGACCACTCAAATTTGAGGTGTTCAACCGTGCTGTTCCTGGGGCAGCCTCCTGGGGTTAACCAAGACATTTCTGCCTTGAAAAGTGTCATAAGACAGCACCCTGCTCTATTGCTTGGAAAAGGAAAGAAAAAAAAAGAACACCTCCTAATTAAAGTCACCATTCCTCTTTAGAATCTAGAACACTGTCAGTTAAAAACAAAAGGTGCCTGTTATTGCTAATTTGCCAGCCAGCAGATTGGAGCTCCAGCTCAGCAAGTTTACCATCTCTATTTCAGATCTTAGATACATCAGTCATAACTTAATACCATTTTTTTTACTTTAAATATTTTATCACATAGATCCTCTGCCTTGCAAGACAGAGAACACTATGTCCTATGCTTTAACCTCGCAGCTGTGCAAAAAACCACCTTGTATGTATCACTCCCACCAAGCTATGCTTCCTCCTGCTCACACTAACGAGGGAAGGCTCATTGTCTCCGGAACAACTCTTTTATTATTTCTTCTCGGAAACTCCCTGCCCTCCCACTTTATCGTCTACCCTGCTTGCCCAACCCTCCTCATGCTCCTCTCTGCTAGTTAATGTCACCGTTTGCTGAAACCATCACACTTCCCGTGACCCGGAAGTCTAGGAGGGCAGCATTCACGCGCCACTCTGGCCTTACCTTAACTGTGTCAAGGATTCTTGCCTACACAGGCATGGCCGTACGCTGCTATATCAACAGTGAGAATAAAAGCGCCAATAAACACAGTGTCCATCACCACCCACGAGTTTTTTATACCCAAGGCAGAGAGCACCGGAAAGCCTAATTTTTAGAGAAGCAGAATTAAGTAGAGTCAGAAATGTCCTGGAAATACAGAGGGGACGTCGCCGCTATTGTGCTTCACCTGGGAAAACTATTCAAGTGCTTGAGAAGCAATTATTAAGTTCCACTAAGTGCCATTAGAAAGATCGTGCCTGGGAAATAAACAGCAGATGCAGAGGGCTCCCTTGCACACCTCAAACCTCACTAGTGTCTCTCGTTAGCTGTTGAAAAAGCTGTGGAATGAGGAGGTGGCCTGACTGTAGGTTCTCCCTGGCTCAATAGGCTCACACCCCTCCCTTTCCCTGGAAAGTGCCTGGTCAGGAAGAGGTTGGCGGTGTTGGTATCCAGCAGCAGCGCAGAACAAGTGATCATTCCCTCTGGGTTCCCGTAGGTCCTTGTGTTGACCTGGAGCGTGCTTCTGTGATGGGCATTGCCACAGCAGAACGGCTCTTTCTAGAGGAATTTCCATGTGGTGCGGAGGTTCCGTCAGCCCTGCTGCCTTGGTTTGAGAGCAGCAGCTGCTCTACCGGTCTGTGTGCGCAGATGGAACTAGGAGGCGCTGAGGGAAGCTTACGTTGGGAACTAGTCAGAGGTGGAGGTCCATGGAATCTCACCTTTGGGAGGGATTAAAGTGCTTCTCACTGGTACCTGTCTACTTCTTGCAAGAAGGTTGTCTCAAAGCCTGAACGAGTCCCACCCACTCTCTTTGGCTTCTTGTTTTGAAATGAGATGGCGTATTTCCATAGGCATTCCCACCATTTGCTATCAGCCATCAGGTGATGCAGCCAAGCTTTTCTCCCCAGAGCCTGACCACTATGCTTGGATTTTAGCATCTCCAGGAATAAGGAAACTACTTTCCTCCAAAGGCATCCTGCCTCAGGTATGATGCTATGGTACCTAAAATCATTAAATACGTACAAGGCTAGGTCAGCACTTGAACACAAATTTGTGAAAACGTTCAAAAGATCATAATGCATCAAACAAGCCCGTGAGGTCCAACCCTAGCTTCTTGTTCACTGGCAACTAATGTTATTTAATTTATAGCATAAAATCTTGATGTGTTTATCTCACTCTGTCCGCGTGAAGCAGGACGTGAAAGAAGGTGTCGTGTTTTGGCCCCTGTACCTACAATGGGAGAAAATGACTGGACATTGTGCTGCCAGGAAGGACATTCTGCCATGAACGCTTATTTTTATCACTCCCTAAATTATAAAAGACTATTAAATTAAAATGCTAAGTTAAAGTTAGAAGAAGCACAGAACAACTTAAGAGTATAAAAAGTGGGGATGTTTGGAAGGATGAAGCAAGTCAGAGAGTGAGCTAGAATGAAACATTTCGTTGTTTTTCTGCTTTGTTTTTTGAGACATGGTTTCTCTGTGTAACAGCCCTGGCAGTCCTAGAACGCATGCTGTAGACAAGGCTGGCCTCAATCTCGCAGAGATCTGCCTGCCTCTGCCTCCCAAATGCTGGCATTAACAGCTTGGGGCATCACTGCCAGCTCACAAGGAAACTTAAAAAGTTATAGTTCAAGTCTTTCCCAAAGAGATCTTGACCATATATTAGATGACCTCTATTTTGATTCTCCATGTGTCCCCTGCACAACTATCCAAATTTAGCTCTTAATCTCTTGTTTACAGAATTAATAATTTATCATTTCATAGCAATTCCTTTCTGCTTTCATGTGTGGAGGGGCGGTGTGCACGTGTGGTGCATTTGTGTTTGCATGTATGGGCACACATGGGAAACTGAGCTTTCAGAGGCCCAGGATTGATGTAGGAGTTGCCAATCCTTAACGGAGGAAGGGCCAGCCAGCTCACTTTGGGGTCCCTGTCTCAGTTCTTCTAGGCTAGGCTAGAAATTCTTCTGTCACACCTACTCAGCATTTACATGGGCTCTGGGGACCCAAACTTCTATCCTCGGCCCTATGTAGTTTAACTACCGAGACATCTCCCCAGTTTGAAAACTAAATTTTTTTTTCTTTTCTTTTTTTTTATTGAGAAAAAGAAAAGAAACAAAAAGTTTCCGCCTCCTCCCGGCCTCCCATTTCCCTCCCCCTCGTCCCACCCTTCTCCCCCTCCCCCCCCCCGCTCCTCTCCCCCTCCCTCTCCAGTCCAAAGAGCAGTCAGGGTTCCCTGTCCTGTGGAAAGACCAAGGCCCTCCCCCCTCTGTCCATGTCTAGGAAGGTGAACATCCAAGGTGGCTAGGCTCCCACAAAGCCCGAACTTGAAGTAGGATCAAAACCCCGGGCCATTGTCCTTGGCTTCTCATCAGCCCCCATTGTTCGCCATGTTCAGAGGGTCTGGTTTTATCCCATGCTTCTTCTGTCACAGTCCAGCTGGCCTTGGTGAGCTCCCAATAGATCAGTCACACTGTCTCAGTGGTTGGGTGCACCCCTCGTGGTCCTGACTTCCTTGCTCATGTTCTCCCTCCTTCCGCTCCTCATTGGGAACTTGGGAGCTCAGTCCGGTGCTCCAGTGTGGGTCTCTGTGACTATCTCCATCCATCACCAGCTGAAGGTTCTATGGTGATATGCAAGATATTCGTCAGCATTGCTGTAGGATAGGGTCATTTCAGGTTCCCTATCCTCAGCTGCCCAAGGAACTAACTGGGGACCTCGCCTTGGGCTCCTGGGAGCCACTCTAGGTTCAAGTCTCTTGCCAACCCTAAGGTGGCTCCCTTAACTAAGAATTGAGCTTCCGTGCTCGCCTATCCAACCTTCCTTTATCCCAATCATCCTGTTTCCCCAAGTTTCCCTCATCCTCCCCTTCTCACTTTTCTCTCCCCATCCCCCGATACTCCCATCCCACCCCACCCCCAAGGTCCCAAATTTTCTCCCCTCAATTTTGTCTACTTCCCGTATCCAAGAGGATAATTATATGTGAAAACTAAATTTTTAAAAAGAAAAAAAAATTAAACATTTTAGCCTTTTGACCATCCTTTCGATTATTTCCAAAGTAAGTTTCTATGCATCTATTCATCTGTGTACTTACCTACCCAGATCTCTCTATGTGTGCATGTAAATATATGTATAATCAACTACTTATATGTATATATGTGTTATCTTTCTACAATCTATATAACTTCTCATCTATTATCTACCTATTGATCTCTATATTCTCGCCCATGTAGCTATCTACTTAAAAATCCCCATTTGAGGTCATATGACTTTCCCCATTTGAACAGCAGCAAAGGTGTGGTTCTTTGCATTTTTTGTCTTTCTCATTTCACACAGCTCAAGGACGCTTCAGGGCCTCATAATCCCCCATTGGATGGAACCTCTCATCCCCATGGAGAAGACTCAAACACATACCATCTTCTCCGTCGCTTGAACCCTGTCTGTCACTCTCTGCACAACATCAAAGACACATCCCTGATGACTGAGCTCCACAGGTGACTATGTCATGGCCTCTGAGAAGAATCCACATTCCATTCTGTGTTTCTGTTTTAAGCAAATTGTGCCTGTCATTCATTAATTTAGGCGCCTGTCTCTTCTAAATTTAGAGCTATCTTCAACAAATTGAATACAATTGGGAATCCTAAAACGTTTATTGAACAAATAATATTGCAATCTCGATGGCAATGATAGTAGTTAGCTTCTCTTACGCATTTCCTGTGTTTTATGTGGTTTTTGACTCTCTACTTATATGAACTGATTTTATAAATGCATCAGTTTTATGAGATGGTGACTATTATGATTGCTTTATAGATTAGGGAATTGAAGCACAGGATATCTGTTTAATTTCTAGGTAACTCAGATTCAGAGTCAGAATTTAACAGCATCTGCTCTCATCAAATAGTCAAACACTATTTTAGGCTGCCTTTTCTGAAGGAGTGTATCAAAAATTAATTGAAAAAAAAAACAGTTGGGGAAAAACATTAAAGGGAAAGAAAAAATCCTCATCAACATACGCATTGACCTGTGGTCACACAGGCTAGGTCTACATCAGACGCACGCACTGACTGTCATACAGTCTAGGTCTACATCAGACACATGCACTGACTGTTACACAGGCTAGGTCTACATCAGACACACATACTGACTGTCACATAGGCTAGGTCTACATCAGACACATGCAGTGACTGTCTCACAGGCTGGGTCTACATCAGTGTTCCTGGAGTTGGAGAGTGTTTTAATATACAGAGAAAAGGAAGTTTGAGCTCTTGATACAAGTTTGTCTTGGCCTAGGAAACGCAGCTTCACAACATAAGTCCTTGTGAGAGAAGGCAGGAGAGAGAGCCATAAGGAGGCAACCCCCAGCTGCCCTTGGAAATGGAGAAGGATCACAGGCAGTGGAATGTGGAAGGCTTTTAAGTTGGTTGTGTTAGTTTTCTATCCCTATAGTAAACACTGGTGTAAGTATTTTTTGTATTTATACATTTATTTGTTTATATTTGCATGCATATACATATGTAATTACAATCGGTAAAGAAAAAGAGACCATGAATTTGAGGGACAATTTGGAAAGGGACAGGAGAAGGGTAGACAGAAGGAAAAGAAAGGGAGAAAGATTAATATTTTATTTATTCTTTAAATGTTTTTATTTTACATACCAACCACAATTCTTCCTCCTTCCCCTCCTACTGCTCCCCACTACCTTCTCCCAACCCATCCCCAATCCACTCCTCCTAAAGGGTAAGACCTCACATTGGGAGTCTACAAAGCCTGGTACATTAAGTTGAGGCAGGACCAAGCCCCTCCATTTTTCATCAAGGCTTATCAAGTCATCCCATCATAGGGAACAGGGTCAAAAAACCAACTCATGCATCAGGGAATGATACTGGTCCCACTGCCCGGAGGCCCTCAAATAGACCAAGCTACACAACTGTCACCCACTTGCAGAGGGTCTAATTTAGCCCTGTGCAGGTTCCCCAGCTGTCCTCTAGAGTCCACGAGTTCCTACAAGCTTGGCTCAGCGGTCTCTGTTGATTTCCCCATCGTGATCTTGACTGCCCCTTTGCTCATATAAATCCCACCTCCCTCTCTTCAACTGGACTCCCAGAGCTTGGTGCTGGTCTGTGGATTTCTGTATCTGCTTCCATCAGATACTGGAAGAAGGTTCTACAATGATAATTAGGGTAGTTCTCAATCTGATTACAGGGGAAGGCCAGTTCAGGCCCTTTCTCCGCTATTGCTTGGAGTCTTAGCTGGGGTCATCCTTGTGGGTTCCCCCGAGTTTCCCTAGTGTCAGTATTCTCCCTAACCCCATAATAGCTCCCTTTATCAGGACATCTCCTTCATTGCTCTCGCACTCCGTCATTTCCCCAACTCAACCATCCAGTTCCCTCATGTTCTCACATACGATCCCCTCCCCTCTACCGCCCCATGTCATAAATAAAGTTTGTTCCTGCTCCCAGCTTCGGGTGTTTGAGTCTATGATCATTGGCCCAAAGGCTTTTGTCCCTTGATATCTCATTATGAGGAATGTGTAGTAGAGCAGAAGGCCTCACAACTGAAAAGTAAACCCAAAGATAAAGAAGCTGGGTTCACAAAAGACATGGCCCAAGTGATTTAAGAACCCCCACTAGGCACAGTCAACCAAACTAGACTAGAAGGGATGCATCTTCTCAACTCCTGGGTGGTAGCCTGGAACACAGCTCTGGTTTCTGACTTCTAGAACTACAAGGGAATACATTTGTTTATCAGGAAACAAATATTCCAGGTAGAGGAACCGGGTAGCATGTTGAAGGTCAGCCTGGAAGAAGCATGATTTGCTGGATTAGCTGCTTTAGAGGAATCAGCATGTGTCTTTGCCTTGAGGCAGTGATTTGCAACCTTACTAAGGCCATGATGCTTTAATACAGTTTGTCATGTTGTGGTGACCCCAACTATAAAATTATTCTGATAGATACTTCATATCTGCAGCTTCATTACTGTTATGAATTATAATATAAATATCTGTGTTTTCCGACGGCCTTAGATGACACCTGTGAAAGAAGTTTTGGACCTCGGTGGGGTCACAGCCCACTGGTTGTGAATCATTACCTTAAGGAAAAGAGAAATGGATAGCAGTTTTGATGAGAGAGGGACAATAGTTAACATTGTATTTCTTTGGTAAAAAGAAGGCATAGTCTACATTGGAGGCTTCTGAGTCCTGGAAGATGTTGGCTTAGTGAGCTTATTTTGAAGATGTAGCTTTATCTTTGAGGCAAACACTAATGGGAATGGAAAGGAGATTGTAGGAACAGATGTGGAAGAGTTGGGGTTAAGGAACTGACCAAGCTGGTAGGTAATGACATTTTGACTGGCAGAGGCCAAAAGGAACTACTGACTTAGGCTGTAATGCACTGAGCCTGCATTGGGCGGAGCTGACTGCAGACAGGGCACTAGGACAGAAGGTGAAATGATCACCCCTTTGCTTGAAGTAGAAACCAATGACCTTTATATGCCTGTGACCACAGTGTGTGTGTGTGTGTGTGTGTGTGTGTGTGTGTGTGTGTGTGTGTGTGTGTGTAAGAAAAGCAATCCCAGGTAGTGGTACAAATACCACTTTCGCTAGCTAGTGATAATATAACATTTTCATCACTGTGGTTTCCACAATTCATTATAGGAAACACTCTCTGGCTATACTGAAGGGTTCAGTGTCTAAAAATACAGCCTATGTTTTAACTTCGGAGCTTCTGAAAGTGGGCGTGAGTGGAGGCTTTCTAAGCTAAAGAGACACAAAGGGAGCAGAAAGACTACAATTAATCTGTATGCAAGTCAAAACTTTCCCCACAAGAAATAACCAAAGTGAAAACGAAAGAAACAAATTGGGAACCCCAAACAAATCAAGGATGAGCATGAACCACCACGGTTGAGAACATGCATAAAACGGACAGAGTCGAAAGCCTTTAATTACAAGCCCTCAAATGACCTGGGCCATTCATGAAGTGGAACTAGAATAACAAACAAGAAAGTATTCAGCTTCCTCATAATACAAGAAATGCAAATTAAAATGAGATTCCTGTTCTGCCCATAAAATTAGCAAACACTTAAAAGGCCTGGTCACAACCATTATCGCTTTCATAAACTGCTAATGGCATAGGAATGGGCTAACTCTTAAACTCTTATCAACTTCCAGCCTATGTCTGGAAAGTTTTCTACATAAACCATTGAATGTAAAATGATCTTATATACAGCTTTTTCCGACTGAGTGTTTCCTATAATATTCTAACATTCAGACACCATCTGAATGTTCAAAACCATTAAGAACACATTTTAATAGTATTGAATTAATATGGTGTTATTATTGAGCAATTTAGACGTTCATCTACAAAGTGTATGATATAACTTGATTAAAAAATGAAAAAAAATGATGCTCACTAAAGCTCATCTCTTTAGTGATTTTTAAATATTTTTGAGAACTTTGCACAAAACAAAACAGGAAAAACCGAATAAAAGATCCACGTGGACAAACCTCTCTATATATTATAGCATGGTTCTTTTGTTTGTGGCCTCACTTTAATAAGCATGCGTTATTTTATAATATATAAACATGCACTAGATATGTATTTATCTTTTTTATTTTTTTATTTTTTGTATTTATCTTTTAAATGGAATTATGTTTGGTTTCCCTGTAAAATTTTTCGCAGAGGCCCATGGGTTTGGCACTTGGGTCCAGTTGGTGTACAATTTTGTGAGTCTGAAGAGTTTTTGTGGTAAGGCAAACTGGGGGAAGGAGGTCCTTGGGGTGATGTCACTGGGGACTGTGCTCTGTCCCTGGTTCCCTTTGTGTCATGAAGGCTTCCAGTAGGCTTGGAGATGAACCACCTTCTCTCCCTCCCATCTCCAGCTGCCCAGACTTTCTGTCCACACACAGGACCGGGCAAATATTTTCTCTCCACTCACACTGTGAGCCTGAATAAACTGTGCTCCCTATGCTCTTTGCACCAGGAACTTTCTAACTATGTCAAGAGTGGAAGCAGAGGGACTGTCTGCTAAACTCGGGAATAGCATGAGGAAGAGAACAAATTCAGGATGAAAAGACGGCCTGAAGATATTACTCAGAACATTTAATAGGAGCACATACTCAATGCAGGCTTCTGCAGAGACGTCTCTTTTATAATTTTTTTTAACAGTATACTTTTCTTCCCTCTGCCCCTGCTCTCTCTGTCTCTCTATCTCTTTCTCTCCCCCTCTCTTTCTCTTTCTCCTTATCCTCCAGTTCTCCCTTCCTCCCTTCCTCTGTTTCTATCCCCTTCTCTGTATTTTGGGAATTTAACCCAGAACCTCACACATGATAGACGAATACTTTACCAGTGAGTTGTATCCTTGCTCAGAATCCTCCCCCTCAAATGGCGGTGTTCCTTTCGTATGAGTCCTGCTTCAACGTCTCTTTTTCTGCTCATTCCAGTTTAATGCCAAACATTTAGAAGAAAAGAAACACTCACTTGACTGTCTTGCAAATTTAAAATACATGAATTTAAAAGATGCCATGTCATCAAGTAGAACTCAAGAGCAATCGCTTAAGTCTCTCCGAGACGTTCACTACAAGGGAGCTGAACAAAGACAATATTTATCATGCTTTGATTTCCACTCCTGTTCAGCGTTTCCTTTGTTATGCCAATTTTATTTTAAGTTACAACCGTTACTGAAATAACTGAAGAGGAGTTTTACAGTTGCACAATAGGCTGGATTATCTCAGCAACAGCTTGCTGCCTGAAACAGACAATGGTCACAGGAACACTCCTCTTTTGTGAGATGCTGTCTATGGTCTAAATCCCTCCTTTCAAATTACAAACTACACACATAGTTTATATCTGGTCTTCTTGATCCTCAGGCAGGGCTAGAAATAGCGAGATACTAGCCTCATTGAAGAATTACCTGGGATTGTTATCTTCATCATTAAAATTCTAGTCAAATGCGGCACAACACTTTCGTGTTGAACTTTTCCTCCTTTGTGGATTGCAGCAGGTATCAGAATTGTTGTCCTGCAGGCGTGTCTATGCCCACCCCACCCACCCTCTGCATAATGGTATATTCCACTGAGCTCCTGTGCTTCAGAAAGCATGGGCATCGCCTAATGCGTTCTTTCTTCTCAAGAACTGATAGCTAGCTATACAGGCTGCTACAAAGGGTACAACATACTCAAGAGGCAGTCACCATCTGTTCCATCTTCCAATTACAAAAACAAATGGAAACCCAAATCAAAGGCTTCAGAAATCCTGGGTAATAGTTTCTGTTCTTAGTATCTTCTGCCTGAATTTTAATTCCCTTTGGAGCCAGTGGTAGGGAGAAGCATATTTTATTTCCGTCAGTGAGGCACAATTAGAAGATTCACATCCAGCAATGAGAGAAAATTACTCTCTGCAAGATGCATGTGGGCAAATTGAATACCCTGACCTCCACTACATACCGCAGATTTCTGCTTAGCGTTGCCAAGCTCGCACAATGCTGGACATGACATGATTAAGTTGAAACTCTCGGGATTACTGTTGCCTGGGGAACAGCAATGGACTCACACAAGATGGTATTATAGCGCCAGTGCTTCTACCCAATGGGCAATGGGCTCACAGCAAGATCTGAAGCAAAATAAGATGATTTGTACGTGTGGGGGGGGTGAAAAATGACATTGAAGGAGACTAAGATGAGAGGCCATGTGACATGGCTTTAAATTAATATGATTATTCTAAACGGGAATTTAAGATGATGGAGACAGCGTGAGCTTAGAATACTGATGTGCAAGAAACAGGATTCTACTAACACACAGCCATCGAGTGGGAAAATGAGAGAAAAAGTTCTCCCCTCATTCCCGGGGAGATACTGTACAATAGACTGGAACTCCTGGCATGGACCAATTACCTTTATAATGGACCCAAACTATTTCTTTCCCTGTACAGTTAATAAATGGCAGGTGACTGGGGAGCGGTAGCTGATTAGAGATGGTACACCCAGCATGACTTACTACTGCCCTTCATTTTGTCCCATAAGCAACATGGGGTTTCAGTGCTGTGCCTTTAGCTTAAAGAATTGCATCAGCATTCTCCAGTATCTGATAACACTCCCTAGTTTTTCTCCTCTCTATTCTTAAATATGTTCACCATGCTGTGACTCAGAACAGATAAAACTAGGAATTTGGAGTTGATGGTTACTGTTTTGTTTGTTTTGTGAGTATTTTTTGGACAATGGGAGTGAAAGCACACATGTTTGCAGCCTTAGCCTGTCCACAAAGGATTGATATCCTTATACACCAGGTCCTTCTACCAGACGGCTTATAGGCTGCCCAACAGTGGCATCACACTAGAGCTGTCCCCAGCTTGGATGGACCTGGTAGCTATACCTCTTCAGGAGAGTTT
The DNA here is from genome assembly GCA_025134845.1 of Neodon shergylaensis. Lineage (NCBI taxonomy): Eukaryota > Metazoa > Chordata > Mammalia > Rodentia > Cricetidae > Neodon > Neodon shergylaensis. Next base: position 1,930,482 of record JABTXL010002812.1, read on the forward strand.
AAGCAGACCTTGGTGTTGGTTGTTTTAACTCTTTGGCTCTTTACTCTTTGGGGGCATGCCACCCAGCTCCCAGATAAATACACCGCATCCTATCCTTTCTAATAAATGCCCAGCCTTAGCTTGGCTTATTTCTAGCCAGCTTTTCTTTTCTTCTTTTTCTTTCCTTTGAGACAGGGCTTCTCTGTGTAGCCCTGGCTGTCCTGGAACTCACTGTGTAGTCCAGGTTGGCCTCAAAATCACAGAGGTCTGCCTGACTCTGCCTCTCAAGTGCTGTTATTAAAGACACACACCACCGCCCAGCTAGCCTTTCTTAACTTATCCCATTTATCTTTTGCCTCTGGGCTTTTGTCTTTATTTGTTTATGTATACCTTTATTTACTTCTTTTTCTGTGGCTTGCTGTGTAGCTGGGTGACTGGCCCCTGGAATCTTCCTCTCCTCCTTTTTCTCATTCCTCCATCTTTTCTCCCTTTTCCTCCTATTTATTATCTTTGCCTGACAATAAATATTCTTCTTCCTACCTTGATACTGGATAGTCAGCTTTTTTAGGCCAATCAGGTGTTTTAAGACAGACAAAGAAACACAGCTTCACAGAGTTAAACAAATGCAACACAACTTTGCAACATTAAACAAATGTTCTACAGCATAAACAAATGTAACAGACCTTAAAAGACTATTCTACAACAAGACCTTATTGTACAGTCATGGTTATTTCCCTCCTCATTAGGAAGGAATGTTTTTTTGTTTTTTGACTAGTTATGACTAGAAGTTCAATTCCAAATAAAAGCTCTAAACACCTCCAGGAGACCCCAAAGGAGACAAAGTAGATGCTACATAGAACTACATAGAACTACAATGGTCCCATCATCATAGCCACTAGAATGGAGCCTCAACGTCTAATACTAGAACACTAATGATTAGACTTGTTGCCTGCTTTCTATTACTACTTCTCATTGTTATAATTTATTTCACGCTTTCTAAGCAGAGGTGATGACAAAATAGCCCTGGCATGCTTACCTCAGTTTTCTTGAGATGTACCTGAAATATAATAAAGAACATGTGCACATTTAGAAAGTTTTTAACGTATGCATAATCTCATGAAACAATGATCACAATCAAGATAGAAAAATATAATTGTTTTCACAGGTGGTCTTCTTTCCTTCTTGATTTCCCTCGTCCAGACCAAAGAGCCATCGCCTGGTTTTGTGTCATTTTAAACTAAGTGACATTTTCTAGAACTTAAGGCAAGCAGAGTGATGTGATTGTCTTTCTTTCCAGGCTTTATTTAGCATAATCAGTGCAATTCTCCCGTACTGTGTATGCTTCATACCTTAGTACCCTTGTTACTCTTAGGGTGAGTGGCACATTGCATGGACATACAATGACTTCTTTATTCTTCTCATTGTTGATTGACACCTGGGCTGTAGTTAGAATGGAGCTATTTCTAGACAATTATGTTGTGTGGGTCTATGTGTGCTGGATGCACACTGCAGGTAGTGTGCCTTATGTATGACCACAGGAACTCTGACTGACTCATTAGCTTTCTGACACATAGAATGAACACACTAGGATATCCAAGAACTGATAAAACTCCATGAGAGGGAATAAGAAACAGAAAACAGGGTCCTTTATTTATGTGCTTTACTTCCCTAATTTTTAAAATAAAATTAAAAGACAATTTTTAGTTTAATCAAGAACTATAAGAAGGCAAATGCCTACATCGGTCTCTGATTAAAACTTATGAATTAACTGATGAAAGAACACAGCAAGACACAGACAATCTTGTTAATGACTTTATCTCATCACTTAGAAGATGCAAGCTTTGCTGTCTTTTTACCTTCTGAAAAGGCAGATGCATCTTTCAGTTGAAATGTGAATTCAGTTTCTGGTTTCTATTCCTTTGGTAAATGCCCACTCACTGATAACGACTAAGCAGAAGTAAGAGATCCACAGAGTAGAATACTGTTCACCAATGAAAAGGAACTACAACCCAGAGAAAAGGTCAAGACATTCTGAGTGAATGAGATCACTCACAAAAGCCCACAGATCATACTGATTCCATTTCTGAGAAAAAAAATCAATAGACCAACACATACAGACAAAAGGAAGACATGCGATGGGGTGTAGAGACTTCATACTGTGAGAGCAATAGGAAGACTGGCACTTGCTGTTCACTAGCCCAGTCAGTGTGTATGACTGAGCTGGAATATTTTGCAGTCTGACTCACACTGACCACACTCTGCTCCAACTCATGCTTTCTAGAAACTTAGAAAAACTGATGTCCGTTTTGGCTATTCCAACATGTGGATGAAGAAGCAAGCACACACATTATACAAAACTCAGCAGAGTGAGCTAACTCCAGAACTTGAGGAAAAACAGAGTTTCTGAGCTAGGCTAACCAGTTTAAAATTTAGGACAAGCAACTTTTAACCCTACGAAATCAACTAATCCTTTGCATTTTATATTTCACCTTGTAAAGTTGGGATAGAGTGTAGTTGACGCAGGGCTTATATGGTTTTTGAGAAGTCTCAGTTTGAACACGGTGCTGCATAAAATTGGGTGTTCTGGTACAGTCCTTTGAGCCCTAGGGGTCAGGAGTTGGGGACAAGGGGCTTAAAGGTCCACTGTCATCCTCAGCTACATAGCGAGTCTGAGGATATCTACACACACATACACATACACACACACACAAAATGCAAATATTATATTATGACAATACTACTTAGCTCACAATAGCAAATAGCAAAGCACCAAACATGATGATTGGACCATACTAGCTTCTAAGTAAACATAGGAAGATTTTCTCTCCCCAGGATGTCCACCATTCTGAAACACATAACCTTTAATTACACTCAACAACCCAAATACAAAATCCCTCTTCTATTTGAGAAACCAACTAATGGGGACATTCTGCTAGAATTGCAGAGCGGCTGTTTATCTCATGTGAATGCACACTCTCTAACTCTCTACTTAGGACGATTCTACTGCAATTATGTTGTATGGTGGGGAAGCCCTGAAGACCTATTCCAAATAAATGAAGAGAGAAAAGTGCTTTGATTCAAATGTCTGAGGTAAAATAGAAACTCCTAAAAATCCAATTAAAATCTAAATCAAAATATAACCTTGGCAGGTGAGAAGAGTGGAGTTGTGATGTCTTGTAACAAATATTCATCAGCTGGGAACTCAGGAATGTGTTACTGAAATAATAAAGTCTCAAACGTGGAGTGAGTTTGGGCTGCCCGACTCCTCCACCAGTAGTGGACTCCGACTATGCCAGTTCTCCTTATTACCTGCAGTTTACCTCCTGAGCCAGTGAGTGACTTCGTATTTTCACTAGAGGATCTGTAATAGAAAATCCATTTGTGCCTAATCTCCCCACACAGCGAACACATGGGGCACATATTTCATATTTCATGTAAGCAAATTCATTTATTCTGTTTTTCTCTATAGAAATTAGGTTATCTTTTTTTCTGACAGGAAATTCATGGTACAGTGTCTTTCAAGCTGTTAGGCTTGTTAAACGAATCATAGCATGGTCTTTCGTTTGGAAACAAAGACTCAACTCAGAGGCTGGAATACATATACCAAAGACAAACCACTCCCTGGCTCTGGGAAGGGCCAGCTTGCTCTTCTCAGCCTTGAGTGCTGGCTGCGATGTATCTGATGTTGGGCATGGGGCGTTGGTGTGGGAGGCTAGCCAGGCCTGCAGAGCTGCATTCTTTGCCAGAGTTAGAGACACATCATTCATTCTTGTCCATGCGTAAAGGAAAGTAGGTTCTTCACTCAGCTGACATTGAACCACTGCTCTCTGAGAATTCACCATGTGGATCTCCTACTCAGAAAGACAGCTTCCAGGAGGTGTGTGAGCAGTGAGAAAACACTGAAAATCACTGAGAATATCCCTTCCCACAGACTGCCTTATTTAATTGCCTTAACAAGTCCACCTTAAAGATGCTATCTCTCTTATGAACAGAAGAACCAAGGCTCAAAGCCTCCGTCAAGACCTCATGCTAATAAAGCTTCAGATTCAGATTTGCTTAGAATCCCAAACTGGCAAAGCCATAGATATCTCCATACTCATTCAAATTTTAGATACATTGGACAATCAGGAGTCCAAACATTTTGTTTAAGAATGCAGAATTTAGGTGACAAATGACTGTCATTATGAAAAAAAGAGAATGGTGACATACTATTTTACAAAGTTGATATATATGATATTACATATTATAACATGTATCATATATGCATTCACACACATGATGACATGGCTAATGTATCTGCATGTGCGTGAGACTTTGTGGGTGTGTACTGAATATCCTTGGTGGCATGTGCTATAGATCAGGTGACACACAAGATTCACTGTGGGAGGCCATGCTAGGCAAAGTAGTGGGACCCCATTTTCAAAAGAATATTTAAAAGGAAGTAAAACACAACTAATCAAATTTCAATTATACAATATAGTACTCTTACCCTTGGCCACCCAAAGTGCTTTATATTTCCATAATTTATTTACTTTCTAACTGAAAACTCTTGTTTTTCGAGCAAACCTCTTCCCATTTTCCCAAAGCTGTGAGTCAGCTTTCACGAGTCTGAGCTATCCAGAATCCTGCCACATGTGAGTTCACATGGCATTTGTGTTCCGTATGGCTTTGTCCACTTAGCACAATGTAACCGACCCACATCCTTTACTTCACAGGCATCACAAATGGTGAGTAATCTTCACCATTCATCCTCAATGGCACTTAGGTCATTTCCATATCTTCGGTCTTATGAACATGTGGAGATGAATATATGACTTCAGATGTCTCTGAGATACTGATTTTATCTCATTTGAATATACTTCTAGAGGTACGATTGGTATATTATATATTGGGTCTAATTTTATTTTTTATTTTTAATCACATTTTATTAGATCTTTAAGAATTTTGTACAATGAGTTTTTGACCATATTCGTACTCTCTCCCGATGCTCCCAGATCCACCCCACCTTCATACCCACCTCGTACAAGTTTGTGGTTTTTTTCCCGCGATCCATCAAATCCGATTTGTGCTGCCCATATATTTATGGATGTGCGGACTTCACCTACCAACACTCTTAAAGAGTACTGACCCTCTCCTAGTGGCTACCGATTGCCAATCCCTCCTTAGTTAGGAGTGGGACTCCCTCTCTACTTTAGTCTTTGTGCTGGGATTTGATCTGCTTTGAGCATGCAAGGAGCATGTGCATGTTGTCCCAACTGATGGGAATTCCTGCGTGCGGCTGCCCGGCTGTGTCTGGAAGATGCTGTGGCTATGTAGTCATTCGCCACCTCTGATGCTTACAGTCTTTCTGGCCCCTCTTCTACAGTAATCCCTGAGCCTTGGAAGAAGGGAGGAGTATATTATAGACTTTCCGGTTATGACTAAACATTCCACACTCTTACTCTCTCCGTCTTGGCCAGTTGTGGGTCTTTCCATTGATCACCAACTATTGCAAACGGTGCCTTCTCTGATATACATTGAAAGATGCATTGATCTATGAGTGTAAGATCTGGGTGTAAGACCAATGTTAGTATAGTGGGTCTATTTTTAATATAAATGTTTACACTATTTTTATATTAGCTGCAGAAACTTGCAACACCTCCCACTGAGGTACATAGGTTCTCTTTCTCCCACGCTCCCAGCAACACTTGTTATCACTTCTCGGTTTGATAATAGCCAGTATAACAAGCGTGAAATTTATTTCATGTGATTGTCACCACACCTCCCTGGTGACTAGTGATGCTGAGAACATTCTCTTAGATCTACGTGATGGCTTTTTCCACTGAGAATATCATTTGCTTCCTTTGACCTCTTGTTTCTTTTGTTTCTATGTGATTTCCTCATACAGGTCACGTGTTCAATCTTTGTCAGTAGGTGCCTGGAAAATTTCTTCCATCAATCTGTTAGCTGCCTTTTCATTTTATTTCTCTTTTACTGAATGATGCAATATGATTTGCGTATTTCTGTTTTTTTTTTTTTGCCTCTGCCTTCGTTCATGGGCAGAATAACATTGCCAAGGTCAATATCAACAAAACAAAAAAACAAGCCAATTCCTGTTTTCATTTTGGGGTTGTAAAGTTTCAAGCCTTCCATTAAACCTTCAACCCACTTCTAATATTCTTGTGTATGGTTTCTGTAATGGGTTCCAACATTCTTAAATATTTTTCCTGATAATATTTATTGAAGGGTTTGCCCTTTCTTGGATTTCTCATCAAATCTTAGCAAATTCTATCAAGGGATTTACTCTTATATGCTCTACTCTGCTACAATGGTCCCAGTGTTTTGTTTTTTAAGGTCAGTAGCATCCAGTTTTAACTACAGTTTGAAAGAGGGGAATGCAACATTTCCTCCTCGTTCTCTGTCTAGTGAGGTGTCTGCAGCCCTCTCCAGGTCCCAGGACTTTCCTGTTCCTGTTGATGCTCGCTGGAGAAGTGATGAGGACTTGTGTTAAATTTGTAGACAGCGCTGTGCACTGTGGGAATTTTAGAAGTCTTAGTTCTTACTGGTTATTTTTTCATTCATCTGTGTCTCTTACAATTATTTTTACCCATGCCTTACTTTCAGCATACCGACTTTCCACCTGCTTTGCTAAATTTATTCCTAAGTTTTTTATGATTCTTGATACTATCATGACAAGATTTTAACAAGAAAACTCCTTTCCAGTTATCTTGCAGCTCATATATATAAATCAATGAGTTTCATGTTGATTTTTATCTAGAACTTCCCTGAACTTAGGAGTTCTGGAAATTTTTGGTGTTGTCTTCTGGGAACAATAAACAGAATAATAAATCTTCCCAAAGGCAATCTTTTAAGAAAGAAAAAGACACTGGTAAGTAACAGCAACCACATCCATGATGCTCTTAATTGAGATGGAGGGAAGCTGATCAACCTCACAGTTAGAACATGAGGTTGTCTCGTATGTGAATGAAGCAATTCATTCCAGAAATCAAAACACTCCCATCCAAGCAGGGGCAGAGGACGGGATCCACTGAGAACACAGTGATTTGATCCTAGCCCTCATGGGATGAGTCTTGATGTGTTCTCTATGAGATAATTAAAAATATAATCTCATTTGAAAGTGAAGAAGCCAGCGCTCTTCACAATTTGTGGGAGTTCTTCCTTTCCGCTGGCACGGTAAAGAGACACTTCCACACTTTTAGACTCCACATCCTTGGTCCTTGTCCTTGAACATTTTGGGATTCATAGCCCTGCCTCAAACTGTTCATTTCTGGAATCAGAACCATGGCAATAACATTCTACTCTTGAAACTTCATCTTTTTTTATCATAATGGCCATCTTCTGCATTGTAAGCTAAAATAAAAGCATAAAGGACAATCCTTATCTCAGAGATACATTCTGAGTGGACTCTTTTGGAGAGCCAAAACTATTTGGATAAAGGACATAGATAAGAGAAAGGTAGAGAATGCATATATCCACAGAGCCCTTTAAAATGTTTAATTGATTCACTTAGGGGCATGCAATTATTCTCGTGAGAGCTACAGAGACTTTCAAAATAATGGATGTTACAGAAGCACCCACTCTTTGACACACTTCTAAAGCCCCAGTACAATGACCCCTCACCCTCATCTTCCTCGCCATTATGTTCACATTGGATTCCCCTACCAGCTTGAAAATTCCTTTTAGGTTTTAAACCAAAACACACCCTTCACTATCCTTTTCCCAACATGACAAATAACACCTTCCCTGCATCTCCATTGTCTCTGTCACCTCCTGATCTAAATGACACTAGCTGAATGATCAGTACTCAGACTTAAGATACATTTTCAGCTGGGCAGTGGTGGTGCATGCCTTTTATTCCAGCACTTGGAAGGCAGAGGCAGGCGGATCTCTGTGAGTTTGAGGTCAGCCTGGTCTACAAGAGCTAGTTTCAGGACAGCTAAGACTATTACACAGAGAAACCCTGTCTTGAAAAAACTAAAACCAAAATCAAACAAAAGAAGATTCATTCTCTGTGCCTTTCCACCTTCCCCTGACCTCAGTTGCTTGCAAGGCTGATGAATAGCAGGTTTTGACTCCAATGGGAATTTTTTTCTCTGATTTCTGGATTAACAAATATAATTGCTTACTCAAATATCTGCTTTGGCCTAACAGGCCAAACAGACACCCAACTCCAAACTGCCCCTCTCCAAGCTCTTCCACCATCACCTCCGTGTGATGCACAAACTCCAGCTTTCTGTCTTTGCAAGAAGAGAGTTTAGGGCTGGAGAGATGGCTCAGCGGTTAAGAGCGTTGCCTGCTCTTCCAAAGGTCCTGAGTTCAATTCCCAGCGACCACATGGTGGCTCACAACCATCTGTAAAGAGGTCTGGTGCCCTCTTCTGGCCTTCAGGCATATACGCAGAAAGAATGTTGTATACATAATAAATAAATAAACAAATAAATAAGATAAAAAAATATTTAAAAAAAGAATTATAAAAACAAACAAAAAAGAAACAAAAAAAAGCAAGAAGAGAGTTTAGAATCCTTTAGCTCTTGTGTTTCGCTTTTACAGCCACAGATTCTGTCCCCAGTGTGTTATTATGACTTTGTGCGCCTCCCTATAAAATATATCTAAACTCCACACCTTGCTTCAGGTGTGCCATTGCTCCTTCCAGCAGCTATCTTCCCTTCTCTCTCCTGTGCATAGACAGTTGCCTTTCTTGATAATCTCTACCATTCTCCTAATGCAGCAATTTCTAGCCCTTTTCCCCAATGAACTACTTCCCCAAGGCTGCTTCAAAATCCTTTGTGCATGCATACATGAAAGTGTGTCTGTCTGTCGGTTCAGGTACACATGTGCATGTAAACATGTGTGTGTAGAAACCAGACATCAATACCAGTTGTCTTCTGCAATCCTTCTTTATTTTATAAGTTGAGACAAGATCTGTCACTGAGCGTGGGATTGACTGATTCCACTAGACAAACCAGCCAGCAAGGCCCAAGTGTCTGTCTTTCTTTACTCCACTGTACTGGGCTTACAGGAAGTACTACCATGTCCGGCTTCTCCCATGGGTGTTGGTGATGTAAGTTAAGAGCCTCATGCTTGCAAGGCAAGAACTCTACTCATAGAGCCTCCTCCCTAACCCTGGCTTAAATGCCTTAATAAAGGTTTATAATATAAACAAACTTAATAAAGGTTTATAATAAAAACAAAATGCAGGGCAGTGGTGGTGCACGCCTTTAATCCCAACACTAGGGAGGCAGAGGCAGGCGGATCTCTGGGAGTTCGAGGCCAGCCTGGTCTACAAGAGCTAGTTCCAGGACAGGCACCAAAGCTACAGAGAAACCCTGTCTCGAAAAACCAAATAAATAAATAAATAAATAAATAAATGAATAAATAAATAAATAAACAACTTCATCACTAGTACTCACAGAACCAAATCACAGGCTATGTTTATAATCTCAAATTTATTACATTTTTATGTATTGTGTTCTTCCCCTATCAAAGAGGTGGATCTCTGAAAGAAGAGTTTTTTTTTTAATAAGGATTTTTTTTTCTGGCCAACAAATTATGCATAGAACAGATGTTCAACATTATCTTGTGGAGTGAATGGAATTGAACAACACTGCAGCTATAGCCCCACTTTGTAGTGGTTGAAGTGAGAAACATCCCCCTTAGGTGCTTGTGCTTGAATGTTTGGTATGAGTAGTTGATGGCGCTGTTTGAGTCGGTTCTGGCACCTTTAGGCTGTAGAACCTTGCTAGAGGAAGTGTTTCACTGATGGTGCTATAATACTTATAACTGTGCCCCACGTCTAGTCTGATTTTTCTGCCTTCCTCCTGTGGTTGAGGATACGATTTCTCAGCTTCCTGATCCAATCACCTGTTGTCATGTCTCCACTGCCGCTATGGAATGGATTCTCACTCTGGAAACATCAAGTCAAACAAACTTTCTGCCATAAGTTGCCTTGGTCCTGTATTTTGTCACAGCAGCAGAAAGTCACTAAAACATCCATGGTTACTAGTGAACATATTGTTTCATCAGCAGACCGTCACTAATACATTCATGGTTACCAGTGAGCATATTGTATCATTAGCAGAAAATAACTAATACATCCATTGTTACCAGTAAACATATTGTATCACCAGGTTCTTCTTTGAGACAAGTCTGGATTATGATCATATTGAGATTTGGTTAGTTAATAAAAAATTGGCAACATATAATTATCTTTATTTTGTTTCTATTATTAAGATCACAAAACCCCAAAAATTTTTACATGGATGAAATAATCTTCCGTGTGTTATGGTTCTGTCTCAGGTCAAGTGCAGGAGTGACTGAAGCTGTTCTTAGAAGAGAAAATAACAACAAAAAAAAACCTTACTGGGAGGTGGTGGCGCACGCCTTTAATCCCAGCACTTGGGAGGCAGAGGCAGGCGGATCTCTGTGAGGTCGAGACCAGCCTGGTCTACAAGAGCTAGTTCCAGGACAGGCTCCAAAACCACAGAGAAACTCTG
>JABTXL010002812.1:1941053-1967656 GCA_025134845.1 Neodon shergylaensis
AAAAAAAAAAAAAAAAAAAGAAGAGAAAATACCTTTCAGTATTAGTCTCACAGTGAATTTGAACTCTAAGACCTAAATCTGAGTATATTCTCAGCAGTTTAAGCCTTTTGCACAGAAGTTTGCTCAAGTTACATGACCAAGTACATAGACAAAGCATGGTCGACAATACATATTTATTCCTTACAGCTCTGAGCTTGGAAATTTAACACCAAGGTACAAGGCTAGCAGGTTTCTGGCTTGCAGATGGCTGCTTTCCTGCTAACTTCTCACTCAGAATACAGAACCTTTCTCTCCTCCTCTTTTTTATAAAAGCTGTTCCAGTATTGGTTCTCTGTACAGCTGACTCATCCAGATCTGCAGTTCCCAGGGAGCCCATTCCCAATTGCACCACATGGAGGGTTATGACGTCATCACACCAACTGGTGAGATGGGTGTGCACTCTAACATGATAGGTAGGTTCTTGTCACTCAAATCCCATGATTTTATAGTCTGGCTTCCTCCAGTCTCACTGTGCTGTTTTGTCAAACATTATTCTGGTCTGTGCGTTCTTGTTTACTCTCTTTTTGCTGAGGCGCAGACCACTCCCTCCTCCACTGTGATTCTCAGCTGGAAATGCCCCAATTTGCAACTTCCTCCAATTAAACCATTCCCATTCCCCCCACATCTGGTAGCTCTGCTATTCCTTATTTAGTGGAAAAATCCTATGGTCATGAAGATTATTACAGGATCCTTATTGTCATTTGTGAGCAATCACTGGTCACTTAAATCAGTTCTCAAATCCAGAGGGTGTGTTTGTTTCTACTGACTTGGTCTCCAACCTCAGCAATCCCTGCACATGGGCGTCCCGGAACACTCTGTGAAGGATTGTAAAGGCTAACACTCAAAGGACTCGCTCCCTGTCAGGGCTCAGAGATGTCTGGTCAGCTAAAGCATAGAGTTGGATTAGTGGAGCTGATTTTGTATTTTTTTTTTTTTTTTTTTTGGTTTTTCGAGACAGGGTTTCTCTGTGGTTTTGGAGCCTGTCCTGGAACTAGCTCTTGTAGACCAGGCTGGTCTCGAACTCACAGAGATCCGCCTGCCTCTGCCTCCCAAGTGCTGGGATTAAAGGCGTGTGCCACCACCGCCCGGCCTGATTTTGTATTTTATCCATTACAGGATACAGCACTCTCTTTACTCAACACTCCTTTTTAAGGATTTGGGAGACAGAGTAATTTGTATGTTCTTGAGCAAGTAGTTTCTTTCCCGTGAGCCTCATTCTTAATACATACTAAAAGACCTCCTCATGAATTCATAGTGAACATAAAGAATGGAAATGAACGTGTGTGGTTTAAAACAATAAGAGCAAGAATAATCTAATATCCCCGGTATGTTTTACAGCTTTCAATGTACCAAACACTGTTAAAATTAAGTTTATATATTTTTATTATTTAACCTTATGAAAAATCTATTACCTAGCATAATAATAATTGCAATTCAGCGCATTCTTTCTGCAAGACTACAGATGGTCATGAGCTGTCCCCATGTGAGTGCCAGGGACTGAGCAAGTGTCCTCTGGAAAAGTAGCCAGTGCCTTTAACTGGACTGTCATCTCTCCAGCTCCAGGGTGAGAACTGCTGTAAACTTCACAACTAGCTTTCCAACTACGAAACTGCTCGAAAAAATAATGTTATATTTCTGTTTTAATTTGGACACAGAAGGAAGGAGAGAAAAGGGAGGGAAAGAAGAGCAAAACCTAGACAGCACAAGTGGAATTTAAGGTTACTCTTCCTGTGAAGATCACATACGCTAGACTCCATTCAAGTCAAGTCCAGTCTGCAGACCGTGGGAGTGACTTCTTGATCATCTGACTGCATCACATGAACCTCGAACACAGGACACATTTGTTTTATTCAGAATGTCACAAATATCACCGAACACAAAGCCACTTCCTGATAATGCTTACATAACACAAGTGTTGGCATTACCAGATGAGATGGAGCTAAGACTTACCCAAATCCCTTGAGCTGCAAAATGGGAGACCAGCTCCATGCAACGTACTGCAGATACGCCTAAAACCAGCTAAGGACTTGCTTTGTTAGATATCATATTAATTAATAACAATTTCCTAGCTACCTCTCCTCGCTGTTTGACTGACAAGCTTGACCTGGCTCAGGAAACCTGCCTTAGGGCTTTGAAGGCTTCAAAGGAGCAGCATAGACACAAATCATTTCAAGGGATGGTCCAGCTTCCTTGATAGCGGCATGGTGCCATTCATGAAGTCCCCAAAGCAAAATGTTTCTGTGCTGAACAAAATAAACAGCCATGTTTAGGGGAGGAGTAGAGTCAGTAAATCCCCAGCATGTAATTGCTTACAAAGACACTGGAATGTTTACACAGAGGGTGCCAGGCAAACAGGACTGCTGGAGGAAGGTGAAGGGACTGACTTTGTTCAAACACCAAAGGGAAAGGGGGAGTTAGTTAATTAATGATCTTCAAGATGTAGCTTTGCTCAAGGACCACAGGCAATGATGGCCCCTTCTTCTCCATTCAGAAGATCTTTAAAGGCAGGAGAGGGGAGAGGCAGCTGTAGGTTAGATTATGTGAGTTTTAAGTCTTCCCTCAGTTAGACCAGATTAATGTCTTTTTTTTTAATGTTTTTAATGTCTTCTTATAAGCGGCTTTAAAGGAAGCTAGCCTCATGCAGCCTGTGGAGATAAAATATAAGCCTGTTCAAAGGAAAGTCTCAGCTTGTCACCTCAGTGGCCTAACAACTTCCTGCCCACGTCTGAGATTAGAGCCTTTTATTTGTTTCGATTCTTGATGACCTTTGTGGCTATCAGCTCCATGGGAATGATTATCTTCCCTTGACAGGGTTACTTTACTCGGGAAGCCCGGGTGGCTTCAGAGCTAACATAAATGCAGCTCTGGTTTAGATCAGAAAAAACACTCAGATGTCACTGTGATCAGGACAATGACATCAGAATATGAGACCTGGATCTGGGGCCTGAATGAAGCATGCACAGCTTGCCGGTTCTGGTGGTTTTTCGGCTAATTGAAAATTCCACCATCATATGATAAGTATGTACTGCTGGTCTATGATCGTCCACCATCATGTGATAAGTATGTACTGCTGGTCTATGATCTTGCACCATCATGTGATAAGTATGTACTGCTGGTCTATGGTCTGGAAGTTTCAACATCACCTGTCTCATTTTAAAGATGAAATCATTCAATCCTTTGTAGGAATGTGCTACGTCTGCACGTACCTCTGGGATGGTTGTTCTTTTTAAATCATTTCCAACCTTTCTAGACTGCAAAGAGTGAGGGGGAAATGCAAGACTCCATCTTTATTGGACTTGAGGATGTCCGACAGGCTAATAGCTTGAGGCACTGGTTAGAGACTGATATAGAAGGAACACAGAAAGCTCTGAGCAGAATAAAAGCTTAGGGAGGGGGAACTGCTCCTCCCTGTGCTGGTTTATGGCAGTCAATTACCTAATTATCTGGAATTTTGAAAAATGGCTCTTAAACTCTTATTATTAAAAAAATTAAGTGGTAGAACTTTTAAAATCTTTCTAAAAATCTGGCTAAAAGTAGAAGTTGGCAAGCCTGGTGACCTGAATTCAATACCTAAAACCCATATAAACTGAATCCATGAAGTTTTCCTCTAACCTCCACAGATGTGACACAAAGCAGGCCGCTTATACCTACAATTCATGTAGGTGCGTGCAAACAATTATAATTAACAAACTTTGTCAAATGGGGCTGGGGAGAAGGCTCAGTAATTAAGAGCACTGGCTGTTCTTCCCGAAGACCTAGGTTCAATTCCCAGAACTCACATGGCAGCTCACAACTGTCCCAGGGGATTCAGCAATCTCTTTTGGCTCTCAGTGGCTCAGCATGTATGAGGTGCACAGAAACATGCACACAAAGCCCCATACGCATGAAATAAAAATAAATGTATCTTTTTTTCATTTCTAGGCAAATACTTTTAACTTATCATCTACTTCTTTGTTACATTTTGTGATTTCTTATACTCTTTTGATTATATATTTCCATATAGTATACATATACTCTTTACTATATGAACATAGTGTATACTGGTTGGTTATAAAGCGTATCTTTTCAACTACATTTGCAATCAGCTGCTCTGGTGATGAGAGTGGTCCCCATGGCCTCGTATATTTGAATGCTTAGTTCCCAGGTGATGGATTATTTGGGAAGGATTAGGAAGTGTGGCTTTGTTTTAGGCAGTGCATCACTGCCAATCAGCTTTGATATTTTCAAAGACCCATCCTACTCCCAGCTAACCTTCTTCCTGCCTCATGCTTGCAGATCAAATGCAAGCTCTAAGCTACTGTCCCAATGCCATGCCTGCCTGCCTGCTGGTTGACCTGCTACCATGATCCTTACCATCATCATGGCCTAGAACCTTAACCCCTAGAACCACATGCCTCAAATTAAGAGCTTTCTTTTATAAGCATTGGTGATGGTGTTTTGTCACGGCAATGGGAAAGTAACTAAGACAACCATGGTACTTTGGTTGTCAGAAGAGGTAGGGTTCACAAGTCAAGGTGCCCCTTTCTGCTCCACAGACTCCATTGCTAAATATCCATAACACATTTCTGACGGACTATAGTGGTTACTGAAATTTGTTTGTTTCACAGAGAATAAAAACACCGAACCAGTAGATATAAAGGCCATTGACTGTAAATGTCATGGAAGCTTTTTTTGCAGTGGTATCGATGACTATAGACTCATAATAGAGAAGGAGAGACATACAAGGTTTCTGTGACAAATTCTCACCCCCACCCCTCCCAAAAGAAACAGTCTAGACAGAAAGCTATGGAAAAGAACTTTTAAAATTGTGATACGGATCCTAAAGTGTAGCTCTTCACCATTGATGGCTCTGGCTGGGGTGAGGGTGGGGAAGGACTCAGTTTTCTTTAAGGGTCTGGCCACCTAGTGTTTGACCGTGGTCCAGTGATGATATGGGCAACACAAATTGGACTTGATCTTCTTCTTCTTTCCTCCTCTTCTTTGTGGGAGGAGGTCACAAGGGTGGGGGATGGACCTGGGAGAACTGGAGAGTGAATTATGATTGGGGTGCATTATGTGAAATTCCCAAATAATCAACACCAACATATGTTGGGAAAAAGAAAGGCAAAGCTTCTAGAGTGAGTGAGTTAATTCTAAGCCATTCTTAACTCCAAAAGAGTCTCAACTGCTCTACAACAAAATTATGAACTTTGTACATGATAAATCACAGGTTATCTGCAGTCTTCCTTGTCCATCAAGTGCTTACCATGTTGTTTACAACTTGGCATTAGGCCTTTCCTTAAAAAAAAAATTGCCTCCTTGGCTGAACTGACATGTGGTTGCACACCCCTGGCCCCACGTGTTCAGTAATTCTTTCCAAGGAGGGCTTCCCAAATCCACTTACTTGCAACTATGATTTCCTTGGATAGACCATGTCATCAATTGCTAATTTTTTTTTGCCAATAAACATTGCATCAGAATGTTTTAGATATGACTAGAGTTAGGCTTTCCACACAGGTGTGATAAGGACAGTCGGGTAAGTTCATCCTCCCCATCGGTGTGCCCATTTTAAACTAGTGATACCACAGAGCCCCTGCTTGTGGGAGCATAGAGACTTCAGGATGAAATAGAGAAAATGAAGCAAGGAAATGCCCGGCCTAAAAACATTTACATAATGTTAATTCATATTATTTCTTTTGTTCCTTGCTTTCTCCACTAATATATAGAAGATTTCTAGGGATAACACTAGCCCACAGGCAAGAAAACCAAGAATTCTCCCGAACTAACCCAGTGGAAAAGGGAAGGTGTATTTCAAAGTCCTATGTTCACCCTTAGAAACTAAAATTTATCTTTGATTTTCTTTTCAGAGCTCCAGAGACAGCCTGAAGTTATATTTGAGGGAAGAAGAAATTCTGGGGTTATCCCCTTTATAGTTAAAAGAGACTTTTGAATGCAATCTGTTCTTTCTACAATAGCTTGGGGCTTTCAACAGAAAGGAAGAGAAGGAGTATTGAATTCAAGTTTCTATGGCCTACTCTTCCATTATTAGCAACCTTTTGAACATTAGCTCAGATGTAGTGTTTGTTAACCCACTGTCATGATCTAGCCTCAGGGTCTAAATTTGTGGGGTGGAGTCCACTCTTCAAGATCCTGAAGACTCATATGCATTAGGCAGACAGTGAGTATCTAGTTCCTGCCTTTCTTCTTAGGCCCACCACTGAAGTATACACTATCATTTTACATGGACTATTAAACAATGGAAATCACAGGGCCCCAGCTGAGAGTTCCCTGGGAGGTTTCAGAGCCTTTACAGGTGCAAACGTCAGTCTTTCCTCTAAACGAACTAACTGGATGTTCTATGAGCAGGGTCTAGTGTGGAGTATCAGTAATGAATGATGCTCTTGAAAGACAGGGAAGAAAACAGAAGAGAAGAAAGAACAGGACAAGATGAGGGAGAATCAAAAGGACACCATTGAGAGAGAGACAACAAGGAAAGACATATCCTTCAAATGTTTCCAATGACAAATTAAACAAACATCAACCAAAATGTACTTTATTTTGAGAAAATGAGAGAGAGAGAGAGATCCCTTAAATGTTGAACATCTATGCTACAGAACGCTCACCAAGATGTGCGTATCAGTTTTACTTTGATTGCCCATTATGTGTTTTTTTTTTCTGAAAAGCAGCAAAAATTTCCAACACTTGAACTAAAGTCCTAAATCTCCTTGTTCTTTAAGTGCATTATGCTGTAGAAAATCAGAATGGCTCCCAGGTGTCCTGCTTGAAATCCTACCTCTTAAGGACAGATCCTGAATTCCTTACCCCATTGTTTTCTAAAAAGAAACCTTTGATCCAGCCTTTTGCTTAAAACCTGCAGTCTTCTCACTCTTTCCCATGATACGTAGCTGAATAATAAATCAATGAATATTTTTACTGTAAGATATCATGTAGCATGAATAATAAAAACCTAGAGACAGATCTTGGGGTTCAAGCTGAAAGAGCAAGAAGCAAAGCAGCCAACCATTAGAGAGCTCTTACCTTTACAAAATCTTCAGATTGAAAAGCGTGAGTCAGTCTTGTGTGGTAACAACTTTGTACATTGAGTCATCTTGCTGTCCCATCAACCCCCAAAACATCTTGCAATCAGGGAAAGCAAGCATTTTTTCAACTCTTAAAAGCATGACTAGACTTAACCATAGTTTGATATTACAGTGATATTTTATTTGTGTTTTAATAAAAGCTTTCTCAAGATCAGAGTTCAAAGTTAACTAGAGGCCAGGGAGTAATGGTATACACATTTAATCCTAGGACACTGGAGACAGAACAGGGGGATCTCTGTTAGTTCATGGCCACCCTGAGCTACATGAGATTGCATCTGTCTAAAAGAGAAACAGAGCTCACATAAAGGTGATTCTAGTACTTTGGATCACATGACTTTAATCCCAGCACTAGGGAGGTAGAGACAAGAGTGGAGTTGCCTGGGTGGAGAGAGGAATATAAGGGGGGAGGAGACAGGAACTCACTCTTTGATTCACTCTCCATGTTTCACTCAAGCTTGTATTTGTACTAAACATTAAAAAGAAAACAATAAGCATTGATACAGTTTTCTGTCCGAAGAATACTCTGAGAAGATACAGCTCTTGGCAATATCAGGCTTAGGTCAGGAGTAAACAGACAAAGGTCAGCACAGGGACAGAGGTTATACTTGCTTTGTAGATGAGTAACCACTACAGTTTCAGATGATATCACTCTTCCTGAGAATGCACCAGCAAAAGGCAGAACAGCAAGCATAGAGCCCCAAGTGGAGAGAATAAAACTGCCCTGATCAAATGAAAGATGCCTGAACAGGACCCACTGTGAGTCTCCCAAGTCTCAACTAGATCCCTTAGAAAGAAACTGTTGCTTATCTCACTCCATGTATCTTGGTAGACACAGAAATAGTACCAGTGTGTCCACTGCAATGTTTGGCATGCACTTCTGAGAAATTTTGTATTGCCTGTCTGAAACTTAAATTTTACTAGGCATCCTACATTTTACCTTATCTGTCTGTTCTTATCAGTCATTCCCTACTTGCTCATTCAGTTGCTATATGTGTGCAAATAGGCCAAGTAGAGCATTTCAGATATGTGATTGGATGATAGATCATTGGCAGGAAGAGCAATGGGAATTTAATAGGTATGTAATCTAGGCTAAAGTGAAGATCTTAGTTATCATGATGCAGAAGAGGTCAAAATGTATATATCATCTTTCCAGTAATCCCACTAACTAAAATCAAATAAAAGTTAACCAATTAAATACAGAAAATAGAAATGGTCTCCAAGAAGCAATAAAAGAATGCATGCTTCAGTTAATTTATAGCACAAAAAAAAGAATAAATGCCATCACTATGGTCGATTTGATTTGTTTCTTAAAACACTATCTGAGCATTCTTGTATGGACCTGTGACTGTACCTGAGATTTAAGACCAAAAGAATAAAGCAAGGATAGTTGGGTGATATGTACACTTGTTATACAAGCACTGAACACTTAAAAGATTGAGGAAGGGGGACTGTCAGTTTGAAGTCAGCCTGGGCTAATGTAGAGTCCCCAAAAAATCTGGGTTACATAATGAAATGATATAAAAAAGGAAAAGACCCAAGCAGAGCATGACTTGTGCAGGCAGAGGAAAGCTTCAATGATGACCAGTTGGATGGACTTCTGTTTTCCCTCCATCATTGTTGCAGGGAGTGGGGCCCCTTGTTCCGGCCGCCCGGCTAGCTTACACCTGAAAAAAAATCACACAGAAACTGTATTAATTAAAACACTGCTTGTCCATTAACTCTAGCCTCCTATTGGCTAACTCTCACATCTTGATTTAACCCATTTTTATTAATCTGTGTTTACCACGAAGTCGTGGCTTACCGGGAAAGATTTAGCATGTTTGACCTGGCATCTCCATGGCAGCTCTCCCGTGTCTCTTTCTGACTCTGCTTCCTTCCTCCCAGAATTCAGTTCTGTCTTCTCGGCCTACCTAAGTTCTATCCTATTAGGCCAAGCAGTTTCTTTATTGATTAACCAATGAAAGCAACACATAAACAGAAGGACCTCCTACACCACATCATCAACCAACGAATACCTTTTGGAAAATTGGATAATTTCTTACTGAAGTCACCCATGCAGTGGCATATGTGAAGACTCCACCATTCCTCTTTGTGTGAGGCAAGTAGGTGCTGCAATCTGGTGTGGCTACCACTTGGCAAAGACTCAGCCATGCAGGCACCTCTAGCTTCCACTGTGAATCATCAGATAAGTCAACCTATGCAGCTTGGGAACTTGAAACTGTAACTTCAAGTAGAAACTGTCCCCTGGCTGGCTCCCCTGTCTGTTGACTTTTCTCCTTATGCCTTGTTTCCTGGCTGAAGCCTTACCTCCCCCTTGTTCCCACTTCCTCCTAGCTTAAGTGGAAAAAAGCTTTGATGGCTGGTTAGAGACCTCAGCAGGAGTTAAACCTGGTGGTGTTTACTCATCTTTCAGAAAGACCTTCCCTTCAAATATCTTGTACTTTGGTGATTTTCCATTTGGATAAGAGCTGTGAAATGACTCTGCCATTTTATGGTGTGGTCTCCATTATTACAAGGTATGAAAGTCAACAGATTAAAGAGTATGTGTTTTTTTTCTCTTAATAGGAATGAAGATTATGAATGGTGAAATCATCATTATAAGGAACTGTTTTGCAGTTGAAAACATGGAGAATAACTGGCTACCTATTTAGCACATCCAGCAGACAGCCAGAGCCCCTCATCGGCACTGTGGTGTGGCTGTCTCCATGTGGCTGCTGTACCCCTAACACCAGCAATATTCCAAGCTGTCATTGAGTACTGCTACCCTTCGTCTGCTGAGATCTCAAATCAGCAGCAATGAAAAGGCGAGGAAATGCTACCATATGGAAGGCAGGCAAGAGTTTCTGGCTCCTGCCCAATGTTTCCTCCCGAATTGCTTTTCAATATCCTCTTCTGCTTCTCATCCTAAATGACTGGGGCACAAGTTGGGGTACCTTCCATGTTGCTGAGAATAACAGCTGATGCACAGCTCATGAATATGCATGAGTGGAATTATAGCAATGCATGAATTCTCTATATTAGGGACTATAATAAACAGCTACGTAAATAAAGGACAAGGTTGAGGTGTTGGCTAGTTCAGTTACTCGTCAACAATAAACGTTTATCTAGACATCTGTGAGACAAGCATAGAGTCAATATTAATGTACCAGCTTAAGCAAGTTCTCTGAAATGTGAAAAAAGATGATGGTGAAATCTATTTACAGAAACAGAAAATCAATATGCTCTGTGTGAAAGCATTGGCAAATTTAATTCAGTATTTGGGGAACAAATGTTGTCTAGTTATTAAGTACTAAATAATCATTTTTTCAAATGAATAAGTAAACGAATGAATTAATTTTTAAAATAAAAGCCAAGCTTCAATAAAGTGTACATAATTGGATGGGAGGAACACACATTCCAATCTCTCTCCCTGTGACTTACAAACCCTCTTCTTTCTCTGAGTAAGATAACTCTCCTCCATACACAATGGGTATCCCCAAAGCACCAACAAATTAAATGATGGTACCTAATTGTAACAATAAATGGCATCACTATTGATCTTAAGAGTAGCCATGGCTTTTAAACAATCATTAGCACCTTAATATGTTTTTACATCATTGATACAATACTGAGAAAATGTGTGCACAGTTCTTATTAAGATAGAATTTGAATTAAGTGCAGAGTAATAGACCTTAAAAATTCCTTGCTCCTTCCAAAAAGGAAAATAAAAGGGGCACCCAATTCTTGACATTAACGAAGAATACCTGTAGTGTTTGAAACCTGAAGTTTGAACGGAGAACAAAATTTATTGTAGGGTTAGCATTGTGCTCCATGAGTGGTATTAGCCGTCTTTCTATTGTGTGGTCCTGATTCATTGTACTCCATCAGTGGTTTGAGGCACGGTTCTGTCATGTGGTCCTGAAGCAAGCCAGAGCAGAAGAGCAGAAGGACATGCTGAGACAAAGCTGCTCATCTTGTGGCAACGGGATTAAGAGGGAGAGTAAGGGAGTGAGGCAAGATTCACCTTAGCAAGGCACCATCTAATCTATTCTTCCAACTCTCCCTGCCTCCTACTATCTATCAGTCTCAGAAATGTCATCAAATGATGAGTCAATACTCAGATGAAGACCCTCATGGTCTAATCACTGCCCAAATTCCTACCTGTGAGCACTGCATTGGGGACCACACTTTCAACACATGAACTTTGAATGAATATGTTTTATCCAACCCATAAAATTCTCTCCTTCCTTCAAAGGCTCATCATCATCCTACAACAAAAATGTTTCTGCTCCATCACCAAGAGTCTATTAATATTAATATTTGTTCAATCATTCAAATCTAACGTCTCCTCTGAGACAATGAGAACACAACCAAATGCAGCCCGGGGTTTCTAGCTCCAATCCACGGGGAGGACACCAGCAACAGCTCCGCACAACCAGGAGACAGAGGTGCTGGGCAGTTAGGCACTATCAGAATCTCTTTGTGATGAAGAAACAGGGTCCTGCTCAGTGCCATGATAGACCCAGTGGGACAAGGAGACCCACAATCAGGCCTGGGGCAGTTTGCCTGGGCTCCGAGGAAAAAACAGGAGCCCACCAAGCACCTTGTGGTGGCAATATCACAGTGAGCAAATGTAAGGTGTGGTATGGGAGAGAGAGACAGACAGACAGAATGATTCATGTCCTGTGGACAGAGGCATATCTGGAGAGGTGAAAGAGGTGAAGAGCATACTGAGGTGGGTGGCTTGATTGTCACCCAGGGTGACGGTTATGTATGGGCGTGGTTGCTACTGTTGGGAGGCAGCTGAGGTCTGTGTTGCTGCCCATGGCTCCTGATACTGTCAAAGGCCAAAGGGATAGGGCTGTGCAGAACTGACTCCACCCCTCAGTGACTGCAACACTAGGGAGAACTGGTTCAGCCCCTCACCAGCTGAAGCATTCAGGAGGGGGAGGTAGCCCTGAAGGAGCGAAAGGAGCAAGGTTGGTACAGCATCCCTCATCTGTGGTGTGGTAGTGGGAGCAAGGGAAAGATGCCCCCCCATTTGCCTTTACCACCTTCAGCTGGCAAGAGAGTGCCCTTCAATTTCTTTACCAGCTGCAACATTCAGGAAAGTGGCTTCTGTATCTTCTCTGGGAAGTACAGTTGAACTGACCCTGCTGAGAGGGGTGTGGGTGAACCAGCCAGGAGAACATGAGCATGGGAGATCTGGCCCAGTCCTTCATCTTCCATATGGTGGGATGGGTGGGGGAGAGATAACGTCTCATCTCTCCCCCACCCCTCGCCATCTGTGGCAGGTGGGAGAGCTGGCCCAGAGGTCAGAAGAGTGGGAGAGCTATCCATGCCCAGCGCCAGCTGCAGCTCTTTGGAGATTGGCCCCTATACCTCATCTGGGCAGCACAGTATAGCTGGCCCTGATGGTGCAAGTGTGGGAGAGCCAAGCCTGAGTGTGTGAAAGAAGCCCCCTTGCTCATCACTGAACGGGGTGGCCTAGCTGGGGCAATGCTAGAGAGCTCACCCTGGTGGTTGAAGACTTTAAGCAGAATATGGGGGAGTGGGCAGGCTGACCAACCCTGAAATTCCCCAGGCCCAGAACAGAATTATGTGTTGGCCCACCTCAACATCCACCCATCTGTGATCTGATGGAGCATGTGAAGAGGCTGCTCTTGCAGGACCAAAGCTACAGGATCTCCACAACACAGAACAGCAACACGATATCCAAGAGGAGACCCAGAGTGGGCCCAGTATCATTAGTTTTACAGAAACCAGAGAACTCAAACCAGACCAATGCCTCAAACACTTGCAAGTAAAAGGGCACAAAGGTTTACTTCATAATTCACTGTATCACATCACAGCTTCCATAATGAGATTTTTCTTTTTTTCTTTTTTTCTCTTAATTTTTTGTTTCATTTGGGGGGTGGGAATTCAAAGGCAGAGAGTGGGTACAATGGTACAAGGCACAGGGAACTAAATAGACTTGGGAGTCATGATTGAAAGACACGAAGAATAAATAAAAAAAAAAACAGTTGAAAAATCTCAGAGGCAAGTGTCTATAAAGATTTATGTTACAAAATATCAATATACAAGAGCACAGACTGAACATTTGCATTTTTAAATTTTTAAAGAGAGAGGGATCTAGGAAAAGAGATGGTTCAGAGGCTGAATGCTAGGTCTTCCAAAGGACCCAAGTTCCATTGCCAGTGCCCAATTAGGGAAGCTCACAATTGCCTGTGACTTCAGCTCCAGGGGAATCAATGTGATCTTCTGGCCTCTGTGGTTATCACATGCACATCAAACCCAATAATTTTTTAAAGAACCAAAGCATGCACTCAACTAAGCAATGTCAACATTAAATCCTTTAGTTCCCTAGTTTGCATTCAAAGCACAGGGTAGTAGGATGAGTTCCCCAAAGCTTTGGAAAGCCCATCTGTGTGATAGTTTGAAAGATAACGGTCCCCAAACAGAATGGTACTATTAGGAGGTGTGCTTTTGTTGATGTAAGTAGGGCCTTGCTGGAGGAAGTGTGTCACTGTGGAAGCGGGCTTTGAGGTCCCCTATGCTCAAGTGTCTCAGTTCACTTTTTGTTGCCTTTGGATGAGAATTCTCAGCTCCAGCACCCTGTTTGCCTGCATGCTGCCTTAATTCCTGCCACAATGATAAATGGACTGAACCTGTGAAGTGTAAGCAAATCACTCCAATTAAATGGTTTCCTTTGTACGAGTTGCCATGGCCATGAATTCTCTTCTCAGCAACAGATCCCTAAGCCCTGTAGCCTTGATAGATCCTGCTCTTATAGCTTCTCTGCCACTTCATGGATAGCTTTGCTCACTGCCTGTTGTTTCTTTGGAAGCCACCCCATGTTGCTGACATTTACAGAGTCTTAGGATACCCAGTGAGGTTCTGGCTTCATTTTACAATTCCCAGCATCACAGGCAGCCCACAGTGACTCTAGATCTGTCACACACTTTTTTAAAATCAAGATTTCTCACTTTTTCTTTAAAATCTGGGTGTAAGCTTCCACCTCTCAGTAACACAGACATTTTAACACATCTGGAAAATCGGCATCGTGTGTTGGATGCCAAGGTCTGGCACAGGCTGAAACAGCTGCCCAGCTCCATTGGATCATGGCCACAGTAGCTCTCAGTATGTGTAAGGCTAGATAACAGGAGACTCCTATGTAGTCATTTCTGGGAAAGCATGACATCTTGAAACTCTCTTCTTAAAGACAAAGCTTCAAATGACTTGGTACAATAATACCCTTAAGTTCTCCACTATTTGGACTGGGACAATTCCTCATGTGTCCTCAAGGCATCATCTCTTCTGCTCCAGTTCAATGCATTTGGCTGGTTTAGTGGCACCAAAATCTTTAGTAACTACACAACCCTTGTTCCCAAGAGATCTGTTTTACTTTTAATTATATGTATATATGTCTCTTGTGTATATGTGCACATGATTTCAAGTGAATGTGGAGGCCAGAAGATGGCATTGCATCCTTTGAGCTGAAGTTACAGGTGGTTATATTTTTCCCAACAAGGTTTTTGGGAATAGAACCGGTATCCTCTCAAAGAGCAGTATGCACTCAAGCACAAAGTAATCTCTCCCGCCCCTCTTAGAATCTTCAAACATGCTTTATTTGTGGCCAAACTGCATCTTTCTGATCTGCTATTTTCTCATAATTCTTCTTTAAAATTTGGCTAAATGCAACCAGCAGCATCCACTGAAATTTCTTCTCTGGCATATCAGTTCTTTCCATCTATTTTTCTGACTGTCTGTATTTCGTTAGTTAGTTCTGGGGATTCAACACACAAGCCTCACACAAGCTAAACATAATATCATTATCATTATTGTATGTGTATGTGTGTTCTCCCTGCATGCATGTCTTTGTCCTGTATGCGTGCAGTGCCCACAGAGGCCAGAATGTGGAGTTCCCTGGAGCTGTAGTTACAGAAGGACAGGAGATGGCATGTATGTGCTGTGATTCAAATCTGGGTCTTCTGTAAGAGCGTCTCTCCAGGTTCTTCTCTGCTACTTTTAACTTATCCAAGCCCAGAATCTCAAGGTCTGGACAAAGTGTTCACATATTCTCCTCTAGAAAGGAATATGAACCACCTCTGTCTGTTCCCAACAGAGTCCTCCTTTCTGTCAGAAGCCCGTCATTTTGTGCCCTGGTGATCTCTCACCAGAGTTATCTACAAGCTCCACTTGCAGGGGTCTATGCTACACAAGATTTGCTTTGCTAAATTTCTCCTTTTTTCTATAAACAATTTCCATGTCTCAGGGACAAAACAGTGAGGAATAATCACAACTGCCGAGACAAAATTCCTAAGTGCCAAGTAACCAAGAGGAACACAAAAAAAAATCATATATACAAATATATGATTATGTAATTACACAAGAACTAAACCAGATGGGGTCACCCAGTCAGCTGCTATAGACATCCAATAAAGGTTGTCTTTTTATTGCTCGGTCTATTAAGATGAAAACTTCAGACCCAGAGAGACCGAAAATGCAGTTTTCACATGAAACAGCATCCCTGGAGCATCACTGTGGAGCCCTGTATGTGAATTCACACTGGAAGATTGAAGAAGCTGAGATCTGCTATCCACAGGCAATAAAAGGAAGCTCAGTTTCCATGTGTAGTCTGCGTTCTTTTCTGCCTTCATTCCTCCAAAGCCTTAGGATACTGAGGAAGTGGGATTCCCCCTCTGTATGCTATGAATATATTTTATTACCACTGGTTAATAAAGAAGATGTTTGGGCTATGGCAGGGCAGAATATGAGTACTTGGGAAAATAGCAGGAAGTTGTTTGGAGAAAACTACACCCAAACTCCCTAAATATTATTTACAAATGTTTATTTTTATTTTAGAAGGGTTGATTTTAAATCTTTTTCTAAAAAAGGGGAAGCATATGACATAGAAATGAATACTTAATATTGGTATGGGCTTTGGTTTATTGATACAAATTTAAGGTCAGTTTTTGTAATATGTATATTTATGCTGTTATTTAAGGTATTGTGTTTATACAGCTCATTTAAAATGCAATATAATTAAAAATTAAAGATTAATAATCATTTATAATAGTCAGATTTGTAGTCATGTTAGGTTTTCTAGATATACAAAGATGTATTTCATTTAGATAGATAATTTTCAATGCTTCAAAGAATTACAGAATGTGGCATTTAAAAGGTTTTGAGAATGTAGACTTTTCTCCACAGTGAGACATGTCTGCTTCTGGCAGCACCAATTACTTCAAAGAGGTTGATGGGTATTGAAGAAACTTCTTACGGAATTTGCCTTCAATGTGACAAGGCTAGTCATTTGGGCAAGAAACTGCTCTTGCCTGGACTTCTTGATGTTATGCTGTATGAACTCTTACTGGACATTCACCGCCTGCAGACAAATGACCGCTGAACTTGCCAAAAGAAGGTCAGATGGTCCTTCAGGCTTCCTGCTTCATGAAAGAAACTGCCAGACATTCTGCAGGACACAGAAGAAAATGACTGACAAACTGCCAGTATAGGTAAAACAATCTTTGAAATTTCCTGCTTCATGGGAATGTTTGCCAGATAATATAGGCCGGTCAAGCATCCATCGATGCACCAATGTGACAGAAGAACTTTGGGTGACTCTCCAGACAATGAGATTGTTCTGCCAATTCTAGAGTTTTGGAAGTTGCTTATAATGCATTTCTTATTTACTTAGGTAATATATTTTTGTGGGGTCTTTGATGGAGTTTAAGACAGATATTTAATTTATAGTTTTTCTTGAGGTGGGATTCCTCTCTGTATGCTGTGAATACCATTGGCTAATAAAGAAACTGCTTTGGGCCTATAGCAGGGCAGAACAGAGGTGTCATGGAGCCGCCAGAGGGGAAAGACGCAGGCTGCTATATGGAACCTTGCCGGTAGGCCACAAGCCTCATGGTAAAATATAAATTAATAGAAATGGGTTAAATTACAATGTAAGAGATAGCCAATAAGAAGCTAAAGCTACTAGGCAAAACAAGGAATTAAATAATATAGTTCCTGTGCGGTTATTTAGGGTCTAAGTGGCCGAAAATAAACGAGTAGCCTCCTACGACATTTTCTTATTATAAAAAGGTAAATTAGATACAAAACTTTAGACTCACAAAGGTAAACTAGATAATACACTATTTTATTTAATTTTGCCACATACAAATAGACTAAATAATGTAGCTACAATTCTTTCAGTTAATGAATTTGTGGGATAATTTCAAACTATAGTAGGAGGGCAAACCTACTAAGATCTTGGTTTCAAACTCCTGTTTTCCAAAGGTGAGAAATACATTTTGCTGCTCTAAGTCTTTAAACTGTAAATAGTCTATTGCCCTGGGGAATTGACACATAGATGTGCCAGGAGAACATGTAATAGAACATTCCTCATTTTCCCTGTTTTCTCATGTGCTCATATCTAAGAGTAAATTCTGAGTTAAGGAATAATATCAAGACATGCCAGGCCTCACTTCTTCCTTTTCCCGTTGAATTTGGGAGCTTGATGCCACGACAGCCAGTCTTGATCTCTGCACCAATGGTTTGTGCTATAAAACAGAAACATATGTGTGCTGTGTTTCCTAAGAGCCTTTGACTGGCCACATGAGTAGATTGACTTACTATCTAACGTTAAATAGCCTGTCGCGGCCTTGCAGACAATAGAGCTAGGGCCTCCTATGTTTGACTTCGCAGTGATTAATCAATGCTTTCCACATTTCTGGTTCACTTTGTGTACTGAAAACGAAAATTCTATTTGAGTCAATTGCAAACTTCTTCAGTAACTTTTCTAATAGGCTCTTCACCAGTAGAGACACATGTGATATGATTGAGAAGAGAATACAAACTTATATAAGCAGAATAATATTTCACCAAGTCCTAGGACTCCAAGAATAAAAACTGTGTCTTAAAAGCAAAAAATGGAAACCTAGAGCCAGAAAATATTGTTAAAAACTTGGAAAGAAAAAATGATTTATAACCCAAAATTCAAAAGCCACCAAGACATCCACTTAACTGTGTCTTTAGGAATGTCCTACTTGAAGCAGAATGTTACAGTCGAGTCTATTTCTGGTTAAGGGTCTGCCTGAGCTGTGGGGTCTGGCACCATAGGGTGTTACTTGCAATGTTCTCCAGCTGTGGGGGCAGCTGCAGCTGCGAGGTGGCAGGTGGTTACAAAGCCCTTGGTACAGAACTATGGGAGAGCTGAAAACTGTAAATTACAACGAATAAACAGAAGAGTTTTAAAAAGGAATTGGATAAAGTGCTTATAGTTGTAATGATTGAAGCATTAAATGTTGATATTAATAATTGAAATAAATTGTATAAAATGGACTGTGAAAGAGAATGAAAGACAAAAAGAACTTTATACTCAATATCATGATTTAGTACATTAGGAAATTCTTTAGAGCATTGAAGGGATGAATGAATGTTTGCATGAGTAGGAGGGAGAGACAGAGAGAGAACAAGATATCAGAATTTAAAATGTAATTGGCTTCAGAAGAAATGAGGTAAGAAAGTAAGCTTGTTAAAAGCTTTTGTGTATTTGCTAATTTTTAAAGCAATCTGCATATACGGTTTAAAATAAATAAAATTTAAGACGGATAAAAACAAAATCCCATAAATATATCTCACATGAGTTATTTATATGTATCCATTAAATAAACCTACAGACAATCTATTAGATGTCAGTTTGTATTTTCTACAATCAACTGAGGAGCCTCAAACAGGCATGAAATCGAAAATGGAAGCCTTAGGCTTCAATTTTGAATAGACATATTAAAAAAGAAAGCAAAAACAAAATTGAACCAAAGCACCAAGCAACAGTAATGGAGGATTAATGATTAGAGGAATGTAGTTGGTTTGCTTTTTTACTCTTTGGGGGCCCACTATCCAGCTCCCAAATAAATACATGGAGACTTATTCTTACTTATGGATGTCTGACCTTAACTTGGCTTAATTCTAGACAGCTTTTCTAACTTAAATCAACTCATTTCTCTTCTACATTTTGCCTCTGGGTTTTTTCCTTTTCCTTATTCTATATACCTTTCTTTCCTTCTTACTCTGTGACTGGTTGTGTGGCTGAATGGCTGGTCCCTGGTGTCCTCCCTTCTTTTTCTGTGACTGGTCGTGTGGCTGAATGGCTGGCTGGTCCCTGGAGTGCTTCTTTCCTTCTTTTCTCACTCTGTCTTCTTCTCTCATCTCTCTCAGGCTTATGGTTTTCCAATTTATTCTTTCTACCTGTCAGCTCCACCTACCCCTCTCCTGCCTATCCATTGACCATTCAGCTCTTTATTAGACCAGTCAGGTGTTTTAGACAGGCAAAGTTACATAGCTTCACAGCAAAACAAATGCAATATAAAAGAATGAAATACATCCTTGCAACATTTAACAAATATTCCACAGTGTGAATGAATTTAACACATCTTCAAGTAATATTCCACAGCAGAGGAGAGGCTAGGTGGCCAGAGTTTCTGGGAAGAAGGACCCAGTATAGATGAGCCTAGAGTTCTTTATGAAGCAGGACACCTAGCAGATGTATTAGTTGTAAGCAACAATTGTCTTCTCATAGACATTATCACACGTGTAAATATCTTCAAAGATGAATTGTAAATTTTACTCATTAATATCTGATTCTTAATCTACTAGAATATCTAAAAAAAGAGAGATTCACAAAAATAGATAGGCACTGTGATATAGTAAGTAACCTGAAACAAGTTTAAAATAAACTTGAAATTTGTTTCATGCAAAATAACATCCAAATTAGGTGTATTCATAAAACTGGTTATGAAAATTGAATGCCCGAGTAAAATGGATTAAATTCTCAATGCACTTGCATGGTCCTAAAAAGGCCAGGTAGTGCTATTGGATGGAGCATAGTTCCACCAGAGTAAGTTTGTCTCTTAATCTTCCCCACCTTCTTATTTAGCTTCTTTAGGTTCACCACTATATACTCCGTTATTTATGGCTAGAAACCAATTATGAGTGAGTACATCCCATGTTCCTCTCTTTGGGTCTGGGATACCTCACTCAGGATAGTGTTTTCTATTTCCATCCTTTTGCATGCAAAATTCGAGAAGTCATTGTTTTTTACCGCAGCGTAGTACTCTAATGTGTATATATTCCACACTTTCTTCATCCATTCTTCCATTGAAGGGCATCTAGGTTGTTTCCAGGTTCTGGAAAAGAAAAACATATAATTATCTTCTTGTATACGGGAAGTAGACAAAATTGAGGGGAGAAAATTTGGGACCTTGGGGGTGGGGTGGGATGGGAGTATCGGGAGATGGGGAGAGAAAAGTGAGAAGGGGAGGATGAGGGAAACTTGGGGAAACAGGATGATTGGGAAAAAGGAAGGTTGGATAGGGGAGCACGGAAGCTCAATTCTTAGTTAAGGGAGCCACCTTAGGGTTGGCAAGAGACTTGAACCTAGAGTGGCTCCCAGGAGCCCAAGGCGAGGTCCCCAGTTAGTTCCTTGGGCAGCTGAGGATAGGGAACCTGAAATGACCCTATCCTACAGCAATGCTGACGAATATCTTGCATATCACCATAGAACCTTCAGCTGGTGATGGATGGAGATAGTCACAGAGACCCACACTGGAGCACCGGACTGAGCTCCCAAGTTCCCAATGAGGAGCGGAAGGAGGGAGAACATGAGCAAGGAAGTCAGGACCACGAGGGGTGCACCCAACCACTGAGTCAGTGTGTCTGATCTATTGGGAGCTCACCAAGGCCAGCTGGACTGTGACGGAAGAAGCATGGGATAAAACCAGACTCTCTGAACATGGCGAACAATGGGGGCTGATGAGAAGCCAAGGACAATGGCCCGGGGTTTTAATCCTACTTCAAGTTCGGGCTTTGTGGGAGCCTAGCCACCTTGGATGTTCACCTTCCTAGACATGGACAGAGGGGGGAGGGCCTTGGACTTTCCACAGGACAGGGAACCCTGACTGCTCTTTGGACTGGAGAGGGAGGGGGAGAGGAGCGGGGGGAGGGGGAGAAGGGTGGGACGAGGGGGAGGGAAATGGGAGGCCGGGAGGAGGCGGAAACTTTTTTTTCTTTTCTTTTTCTCAATAAAAAAAATAAATAAATAAAAATAAAAAAAAATTTTCCCCACCAAGTTATATTTGTTACCTCTTGACTTACGACACGTATATTTGTCATCTGTTAAGTTTTATCATGTCCCTTTGCACAGCCCCTCTTCTGAAGCACTCTGCTGTCCCTTCTCCATAGCCATGGAGTCAACTGTAATCAGTTTAAGATCAAGTTAAAGCTCTCCTGCTGATAAGTGACCAGAAGATCTCTTTTTCAACAGACCTAGAAACGATACATTCCTTAGCAGAAGAGTGTATTAAAAAAATCTACACCCCTCCCCCATTTTCTATATTCTTTTAACATTTGGAATAATTCCCTGCTAAAAGGCTGCAATTCCCTGCTCCCCTGTAGCCAGGCAAGGCAACTCTGGAAGAGACAGAGCGTAAAATACAAGTGGCAATCACTTCCGCTTCCATAATGGGTAGCAGTCATCTTTTTTTCACAAGGCACTCACAAACACCCATGTGTTGTGGGAATATGGCCCCATATCATGCACTCCAGACACACACATGGTGGTTGCTGAGGGCATAGGCTACAAAGCAGACAACAGGACAGGAGCAAGAGGTGATGGGAAAGGGGAAGGAATGAAAAGGACACATGTGACAGGAAGCAGGAAGGAGGCCGGTGGGTGTGGGCAGACACAAGGGGAGGGGAGGGAACAAGAGAAAACAACATATTTTTAAAAATGAAAATGCCATAATCAAACCTAATACTGAACATGCTACTTGAACACTGGTAACTTAGAAAACCGACGTGGGAATTTTCTACATGGCCAGCCTTCTGCTTTGCTCTTCACCAGAAGCTCCTTCCTTGTCCTTAAACCCTGGTAACTCAGATATTTTGGTTCTGAGCAGAGGCAGAACTCATCCTTTCTGAGTTGGCTGTTCCTTACCCACACCCTGCACTGTTGCGTCTCAGCGGGTGTCCATAGAAATCAAGGGAAACAGGAACAACTGGGTGAGTAAGCTTTTCTTCACAAAATGTTTTAAAACGCTGTTGTCTGTTTTGAATTACAGCCAATTAGAAAGTGAAGGTTTTCAAATTTATTGTTCATACTTTTCCTAGGGTTGCCTATGTTAATTAGACACTACAAGGAATTAGTTCAGGTGGAAGTAGGCACCCCTTGGGGTAGTTGACACTTCTAAGGGCAGGGGAGCAACCCTGGGCTATAGGACAACAGCAGGCAGCACTGTCAGGCAGGCTCTGGAAACTGCTGCCATGGTAGGAAGGTCAGGTGTGCATTGTTTGCCCTCTGCCCTGTGGGCTTCTCTCATTCTGTCCTTCAATGAAGCCTCACCCTCAGGGCTGTCAGGATCCGACTCCACCAAAAACTTGGAGAGCAAACCAGGAGTTTGGAAATTGCAATCACATTTTCTACCCATGCCTATTTTTTTTCCAGTCATTTTTTTCGTCTGGGCTGTTCTGCCTCAGTATTATTCACATAATTCTGTCTATGGCATAGGATTCTATCACACTGAACTCTGGATGGAGATGGGCCTTGATGGTTAGGGGTCAATCTTTTATTTTTGCCACTTTGGACCAATAGTATATTTAGAGGATGAAGACCTAACATTACTGGAGCCAAGACATAGATTTTTTAAACTGACATAAAACAGCATGATCCAAAGTGGAGTGAAGTCCACAACAGTAGGGCTCACCTGGGTTCAGGTCTCCCAAATAGGACTTACAGCAGCATCTGCACAGGGGAGGTGATGGTCTAGAACATTCTGACACACACATAGATTTATGAAGATGTTTATTCTGTCCTGTGATTTGTCAGCTTCTTTGAGAGAAAGAGCAAACTCGTTTCTACATGTAAGTACATGTTTGAGCTGTTGGCTTATTAAGCACATGGAAGATCCACTGGGTTCTAATTACAAATAGAGTATTTGCATGAAAATGTTTGGGTGAAAGCATGCATCTCTGAGAATTGTTAATGTAATGTAAAAATTAAAAAATTGCTGCGAGTCCCTGGCAGCTTGCTGCAGGATCCCCAGCAGGCAGGGGGCAGGGGGTCTCCAGAGCAGCCAATCGTAAGCAGGGACTACACATGAGACCATGCTGCAGGTCTCCGAAGGTGACTGGTTCCCAGGGCGTTCCCTGCGGCCAGCCATGTGGGCAGCGGGTGAGCAAGAGACAAATAGATAGGCACACCATGCAGAGTGAGGTTGGATAATTATTCAGGGGGTTATGGAGGGGGAAGGGAAGATGGGAGAAGAGCAGAGAGAGAGAAGAGAGAGGGGAGAGACAGAAGAAAGGAAGGGGAAGTGTGGGGAAAGGTAGAAGCTGCCTCTCTGAGAGGAAGATGGAAAAGGAAAGAGAGACTAAGACTGCAAACAGGAAGGAAGACCTGCCTGCCTGCCTCAGTGGATGGGGGAGGGAGTGAGCCTTGCCTGGCTACAGGGGAGCAGGGAATTGCAGTCTTTTAGCTCTTAACATTCCAAATGTTAAGAGCGTGTAGAAAATGTTAAGCTGACAAAAACCAACCAGCACACCAGTTTTCCATTGCCAAACTGATTAGGAAACAGGTTTCCATTCGACAAGTCCCTCTGGTGAAATAAAGTGACAGCGTAGTGGCCATAACACTCAAGTACCCTGGTGGTTTCTGCCTACTCTTCTCCTCAGAAGGGTTACCCAAGTGTGGAGAGCATTGGAGGCCATCTAGCAGTACACATACAACAAATTTACAAACCAAATCGCTGACTTGTGACCTAATATCATATCTATGCAAACACATATGCTACATATGGACATATACAATGAATATAATTGTAGATAGAGAGCCTTTTGAATTTGTTAAAATACACCTCACAAGGAAAAAAAAACAACACAGACACAGGACACTGTGAAATTATCACTGTATTAAAAACTCTGGCCCTCTATGGGCCAGTCTGGGCCTCAGCATAACGAATGAGCATGCTGGCTATACTCATTTCTTTCTCACACATGCTCTGCTCTAAAAACTGGGGCAAACTAATCCTCTTCCTGTGTCTCCGAAGAAGCAAAATGACCCCCATAAATAGAGAACGGGCTCAGCTTTCTCTAGGCAGCACTAGTCTGACCGAAGCTATCCCTGGGCTATCTTATGAGCCTGAATGCTGACTCCATTCCTGTTACCGTCCCAGTGACATGGTCACAACAACATCAGATATGTCCTACACAGTATCTAGCATGGCCTGCAGCATAACTGAGTTTCTTCATTTTTATTTATACATTCATTGAGACAGGGTAGGAAATAGTCCGTGCTAGCCTAGAACTCACCACGCAGCTTAAGCTAGCCTGGAATGGCTGATTCTCTGCCTTAGATACGAAGGTATTTGAATTTCAGGTGTGCACTGCAGACAGGGTTTGCAAAACCTTAAACATTTATGAAATGCTTTCTCAACTGACTTCAGCCAAGAAATGGCTTCCGTTAATAAAATCATCAGTGTAGCCCTCACAATATTATTAGCAAACAATGAGAAAGGCACTACCTTGCCCCAAAAAAATGCAAGCACAAATAAAACAAATTAAAGCAGCAGTGGCAACAGGTTAAGTTTCAGTTGGTTGCTGTTGCAGTTTGAAGGCAGGAATCTGGAGGCCCCATGCTTAGCTAAGTTGGTTCTTCTGAGTGCAGTGGGCTGTTTCCAGCAAACCATTTCAATAATGCAAGAGTATAAACCACATTGAAATGGCACTGAAAACGACATCTTCAATCTTGTACTGCAATTATACATTGAATACAGAGTCAGCTCAAAATATGGAAATCCTAAAAACTCTTGGCAGGAACAAAGATAGGGCTGGATTCTCTGCATGAGGACACAATTCCACGGCAGCTGGCCTGGCTTCCCGTGTGGCTCCTCAGCGAGGTTCCTGCTGTGCAGACAAGCGTCCCAGACATTGGTTGTGACAGAGGCATTCACAGAAAATGTCTGATTATCAAAGTTTAAGTTCAGTCTCTTTCTCTTTCTCTCTCTCTCTCTCTCTCTCTCTCTCTCTCTCTCTCTCTCTCTCTTTCCTGTGTTTGTGTTTATGTGTCTGTGTGCTCCTGTATCTGTGTGTGTGTGTGTGTGTTTGTGTGTGTGTTTTCTCATTCTTACAATCAGCTATGATACAGTGTGCATGCTGGAACCTATCAGGACACCTGTCACTTAACAAGGTGACCCAAACCCTGAGCATTTGAATCTGTCAATCTTGTTTCAGCCTAAAGAAGCCAATTGGCAAAGGAACATATGCAAATTACTAGCAACCTTGGGCTTAACCTTCTTGTCTCTACAATGGGGATAATATCTCCACCTATTTCTTAATTATGAAAATATATGACACATGGGAATGTCGTATGTTAGTTCTTAGAGGATAATCATCACAAAAATATTAATTGCTTCCTGTGTTAATTACAGTGTGAGGAACTCAACTCATAGAGAAACAATAATTGAGAAAGGATAATTCTTAAAAACCAAACTAATTTCAGTAGTCCTAAAGACATACTAAAATTAAAGAAACGTTTCTTCAAAAAAATCAATGCATCAGGAAACAGAATGGGGACCCTATGAACTCCTATCATTTGAAGCACAGCAAGCTTCCTCCTTGACCTTCTCAGCAGTTCAGAGCAGAACAGCTCCATCTGAACAAAGTGAATGCAGAGACCAGGGCTCTCTGTCACTTGAGAACCGAGTGAAGGCTATGGAAAGCCAGACCAACAACTTGTCTCAGGCTTCTGCCTCAGTGATATTCCCTCTTGTCATGCAGCCCCCACTGTGGGAGGAAACACTTCTCTGACTGGAAACTGGGGCCAGCGTGGCTTTTCTGTGGTTCCTTTACAGAATGGAGCTCTACACCAGGAACCGTCAACCAAGAGGCCCTGGGACTACTGCCCTTAGCAACAGCTTAGATGAAAGACAGAGCCCAGGAGTCTCTTAAAGAGGAAATATAAAGTAAAGGGATCTCCTGCGATGTCTATCCCTGGGGACCAATACCAATTTGGTGCAGAAGACCAGAGGAAAAAAATGAAATCCTTGCCCAGAGATGTGAGAGTCTCAAGTGACTGGACAGATGAAATTAGAGTATAAAAGGACCTTGGTCAAGTTTATGTTCAAGATATTTTCCAAGGATGATATTTTTTAATATTGGAGTAAAATGTTGAAGCTGAAAGCCTTTGAAAGATAAGACAAATTTGCACAATGAAGGAGACAATGAAGACTTAGAGGTTTGATATTGGAAAAGACACTGCTGGGTATATAAGGGTCTAGGTTACGAGCCACAGCCAGATAGAGGGCTGTACTAGGAGACAGGGCTACGCTACTGCAGAGCTAAAATGAAGTGCGTCTCACATATCATTCTGTCCAGCAGGGAGGCATGAGCCTCTAGAGAAGAAGAAGAAGAGGAAGAAGAAGAAGAAGAAGAAGAAGAAGAAGAAGAAGAAGAAGAAGA
>JABTXL010002812.1:1967666-2017666 GCA_025134845.1 Neodon shergylaensis
AATCAAACCTTCAAGATTCATATACAACAGTTAAAACTCACTAAACAGAGAAAAGGCAAATTTATTTTCCAAAAGCCCGAGATACATGGGGACTTGGTTCAAATGCCTTGGGTGTGAGTGACATTTCAGGGACAGAGGGAGACAGAGTAGACAGAAAACACTTCAAAGAGGCAGGTGTTGAGGGGAAGAGGCAGGTGTGGAGGATGATAGACCCCAAGCCAAGACTTGGAAACTCTTCAACAAAAACAGAACATCTAAGTACCATTCCCTTCTGGAGGGAGAGCCAGTATATAACATCACACCAGTTCCCTCCATTAGAAAGCCAGAATGAGCTTGCTTTCTTCAGGAAATCTCCAGTCTGGATGCGTTTTTAGAGCTCTCTCCCTTCTCTTGTGTTTCCTCTCCTGACTTCACAATTTTCCACAGTGGAGTCACATACAAGCTCCATCTTCAGCATCCCTCACAGCCACGGGAAAGCCAATCCTGGGCCTGTCCTGGTTTTTTCTGATGCCCTGTTTCTAGATACCATGGAGTCCTGTTGGCCAAAAATCTTACGCCATTTTCTGGAGCAGATCTACACTGCCACACTTCCTCCCTGGGACCTCATCTATGAAAAGTCAACAAATGAAGGTGGGGAAAAGGGTCGGGTCTGAATCACTTGATTCACAGAAGTACCGGCTGAGAGCTTGGAACAACAACAACATTTTTCATTATGCAACAACAGCCTGACTGTGTGAGACCTGAATCTGATTTTGAGAACCCAGGTTCAAAGTTGGCACACATTTACCATCTGGACAGTGGGAGACCCTGAGAGAAAAAGTAGTGGACATCTGAGGAGACAGTGACTAAGGTTGATCTCCTGCCTCTACACACAGATGCACACGTGCACGTGCCCACATGCATGTGCACACACACGCACACCTTTCACACATGCACACACAGCACAGTCTAAGTATTCCTTATCACTGTGCCTCAAACCAAAATGAGTTCAGGTTCATCTTGTTTGTAGATTTTGACATATTTGTTCATCTGCTGAGACTTCTTGAAGATGAGGCTAAGACTGAACATCCAACAGATTTTTCTTTCATAGACACATCACACTAATTGCCGATAATAATTTTATGTGATATTTTTAGAGCAAGTTACATAAGCACAAGTGTGAAAATTTCCACTTGGTGCTCAAAATTCTTTGGATCTTGGCATACTTGGGACTGGGGGTCTTCTCGTTAGGCATGTTCAACCTGGTCAAGAGAACAATAGCAACAATTGTAAGTGAGAAAAAGACTCTTATGAGCCAACACAGTTGGTTCTATTTTGTTCTAGAAAAATTTGCTGTATTGACATCTACAGAAGAATAAGCAGATTTAAGAGTATAGAAATAAATTTTAGAACCTTCTATCCATAACACAACACACTATTTTTCCTGAGTGGAAGAAGAAAACCAACAGAATATATTTAAAAATAAAATAATCACGGTTTTATGGTACACTATTTGCATTATTAAACTGCTACAGTCTTATAAAAATGCTCAGGGAAGGTCTGAGCAGCCAGACAGGACGGAGTCCTATTCTCTAGGACTTTTGCTGTCCAGGCTTCTCATTCTGCGTGCCCTTGGGCAAGTCACATGAACTTGCTTCCTCAATCTCTGATGGCAAACACTAAACCCAAGCTATTACTATATTTAATTTCTTAGAGCTTCTTATGTAAATTCTGATAAAATGTTACTTCTTCAGATTGTTACAGGAGCCAAATGAGAATATATTTATGAAAATACTTTGTGAATCTAATATTTAATGTTTCGAAAGCACTGACTACGGGACAGAAACTGTCACAGAATTCTTCCTGTATTTACCCTCTCGCTCCTCACAGTCTGAAAACCATCGAGCATCAGCAATCCCTGTTACCCATCATATACACAGAGGCTTGCTCGAAATGCCCGAGGTGTATGTGTAACAGTGCAGACACACAACAGACTGAAGCCACCCTGAAGGGCTGGTTGTGAAGAATGAAGGACACCAAGGCTCCCTTACTGGAGGTACCAAATACAGCTTTTAAGAGCAAGACTCTGACCTGTGACTTGGACTACCATTACCTTGTCTGACTCAGTGGTCACTGTTCATAACTCTGTTCATATTCACTTAGTTTTGCTGCCTGAAGCTGGCTGGCAGCACACCAGGCCACTTTCTGATCTTAGAGGAAGGAATGGAATCATGGTTCCTAAATGCAGGCTAAAGAGGCCCATTGATCTCAACCAAAGATGCAAAGAATTTGAGGAACCCAAAAGATGTGTGTGCAGTCAGGATTATGGCCACTGTCAGGGCCTCTTCTTCCTCTGATGTTTCTCATCCACTGATGTTTCGGCCTGCCCAGGCTATCTGGAGAGATCCCATGTGCTGTGTCCCCTGAGTCTTAGTCAGAGCTGAATCAGGAGGCCTTGGCCAGCATAGCACCACACCTCTTTCTACTCCTGAATCCACACCCCGCTCTCTTCCAGGGTTATGTTCCCAAATACGCATTGCTCCTCAGATCTCCCATTGTCTCCTTTGGGGGAGAACCAAGGTTAAAAGAACAGTTCCTCTGGCTCTGTTCCAATGAGAAAACAAGGATGGAAGCAGCATTTCCTCTTGCATTTGTGGTGTGCTCAGCTCTTGCAGAACCCACATGGTTTTATTTTTCATCAGTATTGTTCTTGTCCACTGAACAACAACAACAAAAAAATTAACAAGAAATTCTCAACTCTACCTTAATATAATTTCCCCTTTAAAAAAAATCCTTTTGCAAAGTGTCTAGGCCAACCCTGTGCAGGCTCTCTGGTTGACTGTTCAGTCTCTGTGAGCCTCTATGAGCCCGGGAAAGTTCATTGTCTGAGCCTTCCCATGGAGTCTTTGACTACACTGGCTCCTGAACCCCTTTCCTCCTCTTCTGCAGGATTCCTCAATGCTTTCTAATGATTTGGCTGTGGGTCTCTGTGTCTGCCTCCATTAGTTCCTGGATGGGACCTCTCTAATGACAGTTGGGCCAGGCACCAATCTGTAGCTTGGTTCTCTTGTGGGACACCTAGCAGCAGGAACAGGGGCTCTCTCCAACTCTTTTACTGGCTTTTGGAACTCTAGGACTCTATTCCTCATACTGGATCATCTTGCCAGCCTTAATACATGGGGAGGTGCTTAGTCCTGCTGCAGCTTGATATGCCATGTTATACTGATAATCACGGGAGACCTGCCCTTTCCTGGATGGAGACAGAAGAGAAGGGGATTGGAGTGGTGGGAGGGAGGAAATAGGGGGAAAAATAGGAGGGGAGGATGGGAAGGAGCTTTTATCTGGAATTAAAATAAATAGATAAATAAAAATAAAAATACCCCTATAAAAGTTCTCTACAAACAAAAGCCAAAAAAAGCATATTAAAAAAACCCATCTGCACTGAAATGAATTCTTAGACTTCAGGAAAGAGTTTGATGAGTTTCACCACATGAAACTGCCTAAATTGCTATCACCCAAATCAAGACTGAGGGTGTTTTAAACTCTGGGAAGGCCCCTGACCCTAGTTAATCAGTGCTTCTTCCTCCTAAGGACAATTGCCTTTCTGATTTCTGTCGTCACAGACGACTTTTTCCAGACCGTTGATTTTATATAAATTGAATAATTATGGGTTGTATATAGCTCTTATCTCAGAGAACTTGGAGTTTTAGGATTTCATTCCTTTTTAACAGGGGTTCTATTGTTTATACAGAATACAATGTGTTTATCTGAGTAACAGTCTGTGCTCACATAGCATTTTGATGACTGAGACTATGGGTAGACTGAACACCAGGCCAGCTTTCCTGCCTTTTAATAGGACAAACAATGGTGGCTAATAATGATACTAATATTAGTGATTATGGTGATCATAATTATGTGCTTTATGGTTAAGTTTCTTGCAATTGAATGCATGCTTCGCAAAGGCAGAGTCTTGCATTGATTTTTGCAAGGTTGTTTCTTCAGT
Organism: Neodon shergylaensis; assembly: GCA_025134845.1. NCBI lineage: Eukaryota > Metazoa > Chordata > Mammalia > Rodentia > Cricetidae > Neodon > Neodon shergylaensis. The sequence goes on from JABTXL010002812.1 coordinate 1,971,649, forward strand.
GCCATGAGGTTTGAAAACTGTGGTGATCCACCACACTCCCTAGAACTGGGCTCCCTGAGGCTCCATGGAGCTAGGAGCTGCGGCTGTCCTTCTAAACCCAGAGTCCCAATGTCTTAGATACTTTAACTCCATTCTGTTTTAACTCCACATTCTTATTTATTTTGGAGATGATGATGTTTATTTAAATGTGTCTGTAGTAGGGATAAGAGACAGGCACATTTGCCCCAGAGACTGATTGAGAGGACCATCAGACTAATTTAAAGAACAATTCCTGGGGCTGGAGAGTTGGCTCAGAGGATAAGAGCACTGGCTGCTCTTCCAGAGGTCCTGAGTTCAATTCCCAGCAACCACATGGTGGCTTACAACCATCTGTAATGAGATCTGGTGCCCTCTTCTGGCCCACAGGGATACATGCAGGCAGACGTGAGTAGAGATGGGCGAGGAGCCTCCAGAGCAAAGGAGAGAGACAACCACTGCACACATTAGCAGAGTGGCTGTGAAGGAAAAAGCCATTGGGAGAGCTGGGAAGGTGGAACTCCAGTTGAGTGGAGTGGAGTGGAGCGGAAGGTGGCAGAAGCTGCTCTAGAGATGACGGAAGTTAGGGGTGATGCTGAAGTCAGTCATGTAGAGTCTTAAAGGTGTCCAGGAGGATACACAGGTTTGAGGAAGAAAAAAAAAATGTATGGATGGGGTTGGCAAGATGGCTTAAAAAATGTGTGATGGGAGCTTGATCCCCAAAACCCCTGCTGGAGAGCACACTCTCCTGCTCCCCAAATTTCAAGGCAGAAGACAAAAATCTTTAGAGAAAGAAGATGTCCTGCAAGCCTACAAGCCCCATGGCAGTGTTTTCCGCAAAACCCTTGAGCCTTCCTTTTCTTTCCTCCACCGCTTCCTATTCCCCACAGACAGGAAATCCACACCATGACCTTCTGGTGTACCTGTCAACTGGCAACAACCTGGAGATATCCGAAGAGTTTCAGTAGACGGATTATGTAGATGAGGCTGATGAATTGTGGAGGATGGACTTGATTACCGATTGATGTGAGAAACAGCAAAGTGGGAAAAAAATCATTTTCTGTGTCTTTAAATCATTGGATACCTTATCAAGGTGTCGAGTCAGCTTTCTGTTGTTGTGGTATGTTATATAGAATATAGTTTATATGCAATAACCTACAGTCCCAATGATGTGCACAGCATTGTTAGCAAAAACCATTGTTGCTCTGTTTGATAAGCACTATATCTAAAGGTGTCCTTCGTATATCAACACAGACAGAGTAAGCTCATTTATGCTAATACCTATTTTCTTGGCAGTACAGTCTTCCTAATGCATTAATTATGACTCCAGATAGACCGTTGATTATTTCATGTATTCTAATTAGGGATCACTTTATTCAGTCAGCCATACACATGAGTAAACAAATAGAATGAATTCCCCGGGGAGAGGATAAAAAGACAATGATTTCCTCTCTACTACAGCCTGGCTAATTTGCCCAACAATCACGGAGTAATTAGAGAAGGAAATGAAGAGTGAGCCAACAGAGCTGCAGGAGCAGTCTCCTGGCAAGGATGCTTCCTCGCCAAGATTAAATTAAAACGGACATCTTCATCATCGACCGTAAGCGGAGAAATGTGTTAGCTGTGGTGGTCTGTTTTCACAAGTACGCAAACCATGCAGACAGACATATCACATGTACATGAAATGAACTGAACGCCATTCTCTGGAGGCTAGATTCCAAGGGGTGCAAAGGATGAAGCAAAGTAGCTTCTAATTACTGATTTTTATTTAGATTCCAGCACACCACACCAGGCTGCTGGGTATTGATTTTTGACGCTACCATTCAAAATACGAGCCTCACTTCAATTTTTGGTGCGAGGTTCAGTGTTTTAAATAAGGGATGGGAGAGATGGAGCAATAGCTCAGCAGTTATAAGAGCCCTGACTCTTCCTGCAGAGAACCCAGGTTTGGTTCCCATCTACCACATAGTGGTTCACAATCGTCTGTAGCTCCAGTTCCAGGGGATCTGTCACCTACTGCTGGCCTCCACGGGCACTGCACATGCATGGTGCACAGACTTACATGGAGGAAAAGCACTCATAAGATAAATAAATTGTAAACCAGTGGGCAAAAATGATGGTGAAGAGGAGTCACCAAAGTGCACGATACAGCAAATCTCTGCAGTGGCCATTTCCAAACGTTGTCACGGAGAGGGAACACAGATATTTTATAATGTTATTATAATATTATTCTTATAACATTTAAAAAACTAGTTAGATAGATAGATAGCTAGAGAGAGAGAGAGAGAGAGATACATATACTCTGATTCCTTGTCTGGCTTCCTTCGGTTTATTTTCTCACTTGTCCACAGTGGTTACTGCGAACCAGCACATGGACTCTCATAACTAACAAGGGTGCATGGCATTACATCAGCATTCTCAGAGGTCCTCTACTTCACATTAGGCATTCGGGAAAAGAGTGCTTTAATTATCTGGGAAGCCGTCAAACAGCAATCAGACATTAAAAGACTGCAGCTTCTGTCTAAGATCACATTTGACTTCCGGGCTTTCATAACAACTGTGTCTCTGACCAGCTAGAGGCTTTGGGGAAAGCCATCAAGTAATTCTATTAGTCCTAATGAAGTAATAATGTTTTGAACTCATAAAACAACTGCCTGAAATAAGAGTAAGGTCACAGTTCTTGGAAATTGGCATTAGTCAGTTTAGATGGGTAATCAATAAATGTCCACTTAACACTGTTCATCCAGCCCAAAGACCAGACCTTTGTTCTGTTTTCTCATTACTAGGAGTTAGGGTTGTGCATGCATATGTGTGTGCATGCTTGCATGTGTGCATGTTTGCCTGTGTGTGTGTGTGTGGTATGGTGTATTTGAATATCATACATTCAGCCAAGATCCTTTTAAGCTATCCTGAACAGATAATGACAGACATCTATGTAAAATTAGTTCTTAAGAATATTCAAAGAGAAGCTGAAGAAATGCCTCAGTGGTTAGGAGCACCCGCTGCTCTTCCAGAGAAATCAGGTTCAATTCCCAGCACTCACATGGTGGACAGCCGTATGTAACTCCATTTCCAGAGGACTTGACACTCTCTTCTTGTCCCTGTGGGTTTCAGACACATACATAACCCATAGACATACCTGTAGATCAAAACACACATACACAATAAATAAGTTTTTAAAAACAATATTTAAAGATATAAGCTTTGACAATCATTTTAAAGAATACAATTTCTATGTACATGTAATTATTTGCAGTTTAGGAGTTATAATATCAAAATAAAGTATATTTTAAAAGCAGAGCTTACTTGAAAGGTATGCTTTTATTTCTGCATATCCAGACACAGGTCAATGGTGCAATATTTAACTCAATGATGTTTTAAGTATAAAAGTTATCATGTCCCCCGAATGGGGCACTGAGGGATGATGACTACAAAAGGATCCAGATAGAGGAGCACAGCTGAAGGCTGCCCTTCCCAATATGAAGTCCTGGTTTTCACAGGGGTGGTCTTCGAAAGCTGTTTGGAAACTGAATGTCTCATGACTCAGGAAAGGCCCACAGTTCTCACAGAAGATCTACACATCTATGAGTTGTTTTGAAGTAGGTAAAGGAAAAAGAGCAGACAGTCTATTTAGTGACCAGGTATCAGTGAAAAGAATATGCTTGAATCAAGTTCTGAAAGGCAGCCCATAGCCCAGCGCAGCACGGTGCTTTACACAGGAGAAGAGGATCCTTTCCGCAAGCACCAGCTGCTCCCAGACAAAGCGGTTCCAAGGAAACTGTCCAGTTCTGTGTTTATGCCACCCTGTATGGAAATACTCATTTATATCACTACAATACAGATTCATCATTTTAGTCCAAATTAAAATAAATGACTGAAGCAGGAAAGCAGTTAAGCCTAGAATTATTTACCTCAAAATGGTCATCGGTTTTGAAACAGTTGCTCCCTTTGGCTGTGTCCACATTTCTTCTCTCAGATTATCAGTAGCAAATGCAAGAATGTGTTTCCTAGGACAAGTATTACCTACCTCAATCTAAATAGCTGCTGTGGGAAGATTTATCCCTGATCACCCACCAACAAGCCCAGCAGACAAGAAAGGGTTACTTCTAGAGATTTAAGGACTAATTGTTTTCTTACTTGATGGGCAAGACACAGTTGAAAGCTCACTAGCATATTGTGTGTCTCCTCAGAAGCCATAATAACAATAAATTCTATTTTATGTTTAATATATTCTTAAAAATAAAGACATCAAAGGTTACAGATACCAAAACAGGCTCCACTTTTACCTAGAAAGAGGAAGGAGGCATTTTCATTACCAAAGAGCAAGCGGCGTGCAGGGCCCACACAGTCAGACAGTGCCCATGTGGCCACTGCAGGTGCGAATCATGGCTGCTGACTTGCTCTTTGGGTGACTGCAACGCTGAGATAATTGCTGTGTTCTGATGTTTCCAGCTGGTGTGACAGAACTATTAGAGATCTGGAGAGAGCGCCATGGGCTGTGAGCGGATGCATAAGAAACAAACACACAGTACACGCTCAATAAACGTATGTCACCACGACAAACATTATTAACTCCCTTACTTCGGTGCTTTTCCATCTTCCAGCAGTCTCAGCAAGAGAAAATCAGGACGAGCATACACGGATCACATTTCAGAGTAGCAATGGCAAGCATGGGTTAGCTTATGGAAATACACCATTTAGCTCAACTTGTCAAAGCTGAAGTGTTTTTCATTTCCATGTAAGATTTATATCCTTAAATTACACGTTCCCAGACACTTCTCTCTAAGTCAACAAACTTAAGGTATCACGGTGAGATATAATTTGGATTTCAAATATAGAAATGCTTGGCTAAAATGCTAACACTGAGGCTCAAACCATGGGTTTGCTTTGGTCTTAAATACACCTTCAAATGATGTGAGAAGCATCTTGCATCGCATGAAGCCTAGTTCGAATTCGGCAGCAATTGAATTATAGTGCGGTACTGACTCACAGGCTCAAAACCCATTTGTAAATCTGCACTGTATTTTCAACCTCATTTTCCAGAGACACCAAACGACAGGTGGACAAGTGACCAAACATTTCCTGACAGTAAGAACGGGAGAATGTTCTAGCAATGGAGATATATATCTACATTCTCATTTACCAGCATTTTATAAAGATTTCTAGTTGAAGTAGAAAATGTGTGTTTCATACAAATCCAATGTTTCCAAGGACTGAGCCCACCTAGCACTCTATAACAAGAACACAGAAACATCAAGGAGGTAGACTATGCTGCCCTTCCTTAAAAAGAGAACCTTTTGCAGAAGGATGATCTTAATAGTGAATGTTTTCTGAGTATTTATCAAGTGTCGAGAATTATAATAAGTCCTTCGAGTGTGTCATCTCGGTTTAATTTCACAAACACCCTGTAGCTAACTAGGCATCGATTCCAAGCAATAAAACTGTGGCTTAAACGGGTGAGAGCCTTCCCTGAGATGACATGATGGATGGGGAAGGGTCCTCACTGCCGTGCATCTCCACGGTGGGACCTTGACTCCCCTTGGGCATGAGCTGTGAACATCCCCATACCTTATGAGTAGACACAGAATCCCTCCGGCGCATGCAGATTTATACCTTACCCCTTCCCTCTTTAACGTTTTAGCATAGATGATGGGTTTCAACTCTGATAGTTTCTGCAGCATGCTGGTCCCACATCCTCCAACCCCCATTGGATCCGGACCTGCTTGCTTTCTTTCCTTGAAGCAGCCCCAGGTACCACACTCTCCACCACACTGTCTCTAATTCTTGTCTACTGCTTTGGCTCCTCAGACTCAAAGTAGTTTCCCAGCACCCAACAGAAATACAGTCTCCAGACTCCTTGCCTTTTCCTGCTCTGGGGCCACTCAGCCTCACTTTCCTCTGAATCCAGCATCAACTTCCACAGTACTTCTCAGCTTGCTCTCCCCTCGTTCTAGTTGTCTGGCAAAATCTAATCGACTACCAAAAAATCCTCAACTATATCATGAAGGTGTCCGGGCATCCAAACCTGCTGAAAAGAAACCATGAAAGCACTGCCAGGCTTCTCTTTGATGTGTACTCACCCAACAGTGCCCTCCCTGCCACACCGGGGCCCATCAGATTTCTCAGACCCATCAGTTTCAAACTTTCTAGTCTCAGGACATTTGTGTGTTTGTAAAAATTACTGAAATAAGAATTTTTGTTTATGTGGGCTAGATATGCCAGTACTTCTAATATTAGAAATTAAAGCTGAGGAAAACATTTATTAATCCAGTTAAAAACAAGCGAAACAAACTGATTATATGACAGTGTAAGTATTTTAGGAATAGTGTTCCTACTCTGTAAAACAGAAGTCACCAGGGGTCTGGAATCCACACGCCTTCCAGGTCAAATCTCACACCAGTTTCTTCCCTGGAACTTCAGATTTTCAGTATATATCCAAAGGATGCTCAATTGTGCCACAAGGACATGTGCTCAACTATGTTCATAGCAGCATTGTTTGTCATAGCCAGAACCTGGAAACAACCTAAATGCCCCTCATCCAAAAAAATGGATTAAGAAAATGTGGTACATTTACACAATGGAGTACTACACAGAAGGAAAAAATAATGACATCATATTGAGTGAGGTAACCCAGACACAGAAAGACAATTATCATATGCTCACTCATGAGTGATTTTTAGATATAAAGCAAAGAAAACCAGTCTACAAATCACAATCTCAGAGAACCTAGACAATAATGAGGACCCTAAGAGAGATGTACATGGATTCAATCTATATGAGAAGTAGAAAAAGAAAAGATCTCCTGAGTAAATTGGAAGCATGGGGACCTTGGGAGAGGATTGAAGTGGAGGGGAGAAGAAGAGAAGGGAGCAGAGAAAAATGTAGAGCTTAATAAAAATCAATTAATAAGACAAAAAACATATCTAAGTCGCCTCTCAAAAATTCTGTCAAACTGTCTTCTAGAATACTTGGCTACTCTCCCCTTTGGCCAGACAGGTTTCTTTTGCAATGGGTTGCACTCAGTAGACAGATGGACAAGAAGATAAAGCACTGAGAGTGAGTGGCCAGCCCTTAATGGGACGTCGATATCCACCCACCACCACCAAAGCTCTGTGGCACTGCAGAAGAGGAAGCAGGAAGAATTAAGAGGTGGAGAAGAGTGGGAGTTGGGTGCTGTGAAATGCCATCTTCTGGACTTGGCATTGTTTGGTAACAGCCTTGGGTCATGAGGAATTGTTTCAGGCTATTGTGTGGCCTCTTGCCATAAAGAGTTGCTTATCCCAGCCTGACTGCTGTGCTCCACCTGCAGGAACAATACTTCCAGGTATATGAAACAACCCACCCTGCTTGCAGTCAAACCACCTTAGAAATACAACAAACAAAAACAGCAGCAACAAGAACAACAAAAGAGCTGTTATTTTCTGGTAGTTACCTGAGATTGTGTGTTAGTATTTATACCTACGCCCAGGTCCTCTCAGTGTTCTCTACCTTCATCCCTCTGAAAGGTTGGGGTCCCTTGCCATTCTAATAAAGCAGTCTCAGCCTGTTGAGATTTAATCTGTCTCCTTCTCTGACTTATTTTTATTGTAGGCATGGATATGGCACTCATGATCCCCCAGTAGCTAGGACTATCTACAAAATCCCTCCACTAAATCAAGCCAGTGACAATCCAAGAATAGATGAGTTGGTGGCTTGAATAAGAATGGCCTGCATAGGTTCATAGATCTGCATGCTTAGTCCTCAGTTGATGAGCTGTTTGGGGAGGATTAGCAGGTGGGACCTTGTTGGAGGAGGTGTGTCCTGATGGAGGAGGTATGCTGCTAGGGGCAGGCTTGGAGGCTTCAAAAGCCCAAGCCAGGCCCAATACCTCTCTCTCTCTCTTTCTCTCTCTGTCTGTTGTTTGTAGATCAGGATGTAAAGCTCTCAACTACTGCTCTAGTGCCATGCCTATCTGCTCCCTGCCATGATGATAATGAAATCACCTTCTAAAACTGCAAGCAAGCACCCAATTAAACATTTTCTTTTATCAAAGTTGCCTTGGTTATTTTTTTTTAATAACAATAGAACAGTCACTAAGGCAATGGGCTAGGTAATTTCCAGGCCATACCCCTTACTAAGGACCTATTCTTCATGGGTAGCTGTTGAGGGAAGTAAATTTTTTTTGGATGTAGTTGGCTTTTTATGATAATGTTTATCCTCTCATGAGGATATGGATAAGAGAAGTTAGATTTAATGGATTATCTAAAAGGAAGAAGGAAGGAGGGAAGGAAAAAAGGAAGGAAGACATACATGAAATTCAAAGGGGGTGTGTAGGAAGAGACTAGGGGTAACTAGAGGAGGGAAATGAAGGTACATACAATCATATTCCATTCTATACATGCCTGAATTTCTCAAAAGCAAGGAAAGAATTTTTCTGCTCAGGTAAAGTGTTAACAATCTGTAAACATTGCCCTGCTTTTAACTATACCAATCCCGTTCTTTTGGAATACCTAGGAACCTCTGATTTACAATGTTAAAGCTACTACCTTCTCCAGTCATGCGCTGCCACACTCTGGTGATATTCTATAGCATTCATTTTCCTTTAAACCTTCAGTGTCAGCTTCTTCTGTACTAAAGCCCTGGATAAACTCAATGCTTTAAATGCATTTTGTTGCTATTTGGCCTGACTGTGATGTTTCCTTGGCAAGCAAAGCCACCAGAAGAAAGTTTCCATGTGTTCTTGTTGCTTACCCACCAGGCTTACTGGTTTATAGCCAACCAACTTCCCATCTATTTCTGCACACTGCCCTGCTCCCTATGACAAAGTCAATGCCTGGCTTGCTCCTGAGGAATTTCTTCCCACGCTCCTTCTCTAGGGAACTGCCCCAGTTTGTGTGCCAGTTCTTCTTTCTCTGTTGCATCATTCCCAACAACATCCCAAAGCGTCTCTAAAGAGTCCCACATTAGAACGTCAATTCCTCTTCCTATCTAGCTACAGACCAGCTTCTCTTTTCCATTTTCAGTCAAACTTCCCAAATTGCTGCCCTTACTCTATCTGGACTGTGAGCATAGAGGCAGTCAGAGATGCTAGGTTCCTTGGAAGACAACTGACAGGGTGGAGGCCATGCATTAAGAAGAATCCAATCCTTGAGGGAATGAGCTTTATGAATAAAAAGTGCATACGATGCTTTTTGATGACTGGTGAATTTAGCGACTTCCTTCCTTTCACATTCCAAAGGGTCTGATTTTCTTCTCTAGAGTAGAAGGGTTTGGTTTTGCTTTGTTTTGCTAAATATGCAAACATTGAATTTCAGCAGTCATTGTTTTCCTCCTTAAGTGTTAGCTATACCAGTTGGTTTAAGCATCAAGCAAGACTTTTCGTGATTTAATTTTGAAGCATAAATCAAATCAAATCATATATTTTGATTGTGGCCAGTACCATGGATGAAAGGAAGCTAGAAGGAAGATACATAGTATTAGTTCTTTCTTCATGCTAGAAGAATATTTACTTCCTGCTTCTTTCTCCCGAGCTGAAAGGCAAGGCACCACCACACCCCTGCTCAGAGTATTCTGAAGACCACATAGGGCCACCCCATTATTCTACCATCAGTCAGCTCTTGACTGAATGCAAAGGCCATGCGGATAATCAATCAATTGTCAGGGCTGGGGTTTAGTATCTATTGTGATTTTGAGACGTTGGTGCTGAGTTCAAGCAGGATGAAAACAAATTATCTGGATGTTGGTTTTCTTTATGCTCCAACACATCCACCATCCTATCCTTCGTTTGTTCCATGAACATCTTTATATCTAAATATCTACTTAAAGGTAAAGTCTCCCAGTCTTAGGTTTCAATAGTCCACTGAAAATTGGTAAAAGGAAGTAATTTACTTTTAATATATATATTAATATTATATATTATCATATCATATTATTATATAATATATATATTATATGTACATATTTTCAATTATTTCATTTTAAGGTAGATTTGATGAAAAAATGAAGAGAAAAATATTTCACTTCAGAGACATTTGTAAAATTGTCTTCCCTTTTTAGTTTTTTTTTTAACCAAATAAAACGAAAGGAATATAGACAGATAGATAGATCCATTTCACTGTGAATAAAGAAATTACCAATTATCATAAAATTCTACTTAATATCTGGCAGTTTTAATTGCTTAATGACACAATTCTCAAGCTTCTTCTCAGGTACACATTGCTTCCATTTTTAGCTGTACCAGACACTTGCCAAACTAGAGATAATTGCCTTCTTAGTGTATTCTTTTATCCCTGAGAAAGAGTCCACTTATCAGATTTAATTTTAATGTATTTAACCCTTAATTGCTTGAAACAACTGATTGCTATCCTTATTTATTTTTATTTTTTAAATTGCTTCTTTGTGGGTTTTACGTCATGCATCCCGATGCCATACATCTTCCCATCACTTCATGGCCACCCTCCGCCATTTCACCCTACACTCCAAAACAAAACAAAACTCAAAAGAAAAATAAAACAACCAAATTAACTGTGCATGTTGGGGTCTGTAAGAAGTCCCCCAGTCACTACCAGTCACGATACAATTGGCAAAAGCATCTTTATTATACCACCCACATGTGGGGTCGCATACACCTGCACAAAATGACGACGACCTTGGGAGGGATGCATAAGCCCCTTTTCAGCACAGCTACAGGAATTTGAAAAGCAGTGTGACCCTTCTATTTAGGGTTGGCTTATGCAACACACACACACACACACACACACACACACACACAGAGTCTTGACATGGAAGTTATAGTGTGTGCAACCAGTGAGGAGTGAGGCCAGTTCTCCCTAGAGCTGCAACCAGTGAGGTGCAGGGCCAGTTCTCCTTAGTGCTACAGCCAGTGAGGTTCAGGGCCAGTTCCCCCTAGTGCTGCAGCCAGTGAGGTGCAGGGCCAGTTCCCCCTAGTGCTGCAGCCAGTGAGATGCAGAACCAGTTCTCCCTAGAGCTGCAGCCAGTGAGGGATGGGGTCAACTCTGTGATGCCCTCTCCTCACTGTCTTCAGTAGTAACAGACATCAACACAGACCTAGGCTGCAGCAGAGCCACAGACCCAGACATGGTCCTTGTCAGAAGCCTAGGGCATGATGTCACCATGTCTCTGGTGGGCAATGCAGATCACTCAGATTGGGATAGCAGCTGCATGGTGCTCAAACATCTACATGGTCTCAGGTGGTATCCCAGATCCTGGGCATCTTCACAGCCCTCAATTTCAACAGGAACCTTGGGCATCAATGCAGATCCTGACTGTGGCTGGACCATGGACCCAGACACAGCCCTGGCTCCAGTTCAGCCCACATGAACCCTGGCCCCAGTTGGCATCACATGTCATTCAGATCTGTATGGCCCCATCAGCAGCACACCAACCCTGCCAAAGGTGGCAGCCCAGATTTGGGCATTCATGTGGCCTTTGGTGGCAATATGGGCCATGGAATCAACACTGACCCAGGCTGCAGTAGGGCTACAGACCCAGACTTGGTGCCTGGCACAGCCTGGACCTTGGCTTGGATGTCTTCATAGCCCTAGTTGGCATTGTAGGTCACCCAGGTTGGCATGGCCTCAATGGCAGTGTGGTACACAAGTGCCAGCTTGTCCCCAGGTGGCAGCCCCAACCCTGGGCATCCACTTGGTCTTTGATAGTAACAGTAGCCACAGATATCCATGCAGACCCTGGGTGTGGTAGGGCCACACACACAGACATGGCCCTTGATTATAGTTTGGGTCCAGATGTCACCATGGCATCAGGTGACGGCACATGCCACCCAGATCTGCATGGTTCTGATGATCACATCAGATACCAACATGGCCTCACTAGTAGGCCCAGACTACGGACCTCTGCATAGTCATTTGTGGCAACAGGGGTCACTGAAATCAACACAGAGCGAGGCTGCTATAGGGCTACAGACCCATATATAGCCCTTGGCAGTAGTTCAGGCCCAGATGACACTGTGGGCCTGTGTGGCAGTACAGGTTTTTGAATGGCTTGACCCTTGTTGGAGCACATTCCTTTAACCCAAACATGGTCATAGGTGATAGCCCAGACTCCAGGCATCTGCAGGACCCTTGGTAAGGGGAGCCACTGGCATCAACACAGACCTCCCCAGTTGAGTTAGGACTATGAACCCAGACACGACCATTGGCAGCAACCCAGGCCCAGATATCTCCATGGCCCCAGTTGGCAAGCAGGCCACCCACATCAACCAGCTCCTCACTGCCCTCAGCTCTTCATATCTGCCTTTCCCTCTAGCACGTGGACATTTCTGGCCCTTTCAGTCTTCCATTTCCCTACCATATACATACTCACCACAGTGGTGCCTGACCATCTAGCTCCGCAGGTGCTGGGCAGGTTTGTGGTTGGTTTCTCTGCTATCCTTATTTTTATCCTAATTATATTTGTTTGTTTCTTTTTCTCACATGAAGCCTTTTCAACAGAAGTACTAATGAAATTTATTATTTTAATGTCTTCCTTTTTCTTTCTTTCTTTTTCTTTTTATCTTCTCTGTCTGTCTGTCTGTCTGTCTGTCTGTCTGCCTGTCTGTCTCTCTCTCTCTGTGTGTGTGTGTGTGTGTGTATGTGTATTTTCAGCTTTTCAAGATAGGGTTTCTCTGTGTAACAGCTCTGGCTGTACTGGAACTTGCTTTGTAGGCCAGGCTGGCCTCGACCTCACTGAGATCCTCCTGCCTCTGCCTCCCAAGTGCTGGAAGAATCTAAGTATCTCCTGATTTTACGACATTGGATGAATGACTATAAAGGAGGGAAGTGATGTTGCAATGAGAAGATGGGAAAGGGGTAAGCAGATGTCTTGGCAATATGATGGGAAAGGAAGTGGCAAGGATTTGCTCTCACAACCCCACCAATTCCCACTGCACATGAGGAGTCTCAAACTTGGGAAAGAGAACATCCTGGTAGAGGGAGACTGTGAGGTTTCCTTGCCTTCTGTGAGCACAGAAAAGGGACTCTATCTATAACTCAGAATGTTAAGGAGGTCCTTGAGAAAAACTAATTAGATGTGAATGAGTTATGCTTCCGCTTTATCAGACCAAAGAGGTCAGGCAAGTGCCAACAAATAAGAGACCTTGTAGCTTATGGAGAGTCAGAAATCAATAAAACCATTTACAAATTTAACAAACATATGTTTTATTGTTTGCTTCTTGCTGTCGATAAAGAGATCCCGGGGGCAAGGACAGAAATGCAGTTCAATCACACAGTGTGGGTTTAGTATGACAGAATGTGGGGTTCATTCCCAGTCTTAGTACAAGAAGAAACACCAGTATTCTATTAACACTGAGATCTTCCAAGCCATACAAGAACAAAAGGAAACAGTCAATATAAAACATGAAAAATCATATCTGAAACTATAATTTCAAAGTTAAATTTCCAGTTGCTATGTTTGTGAATAACACAGCACCAACACACGGAGAAACTGAGCGTTAAGCTTCATACACTCTTGCTCCGAGAGAACTGTGGTGAGGGAGAGGGAAAGAGAGAGACTAAGGGGTGGGAAATAGGGCTTAATTTTTTGTTTTGCCATGTTTCTCTTTTTAGGGAGACCTATGCACTTAGTTAAAGGGGGTCCCTCTGGAAATGATTTGACAGATACAATGTGGCTGCTTCTCTGAGAGAAACTCAGCTACTGATGCAGCCCTGTACTGCAGGTTATGGTTGCACTAACTGAACAAGAATTTGGGGAAGAGCATTTAATTGGAAATATCACAGGGATGGGAGTGAAGACCTTTGTTATTGTGATTCTTACACGTGTTGCAGAAAGATATGTCATTTGGCATAAATGCCTGGGAAAGACAAAAGACAAGTGTGGTCCTAACATGGGCAGAAGCAATCTTCCAGTGTACTGGACCATTTGGAGGCAGGAGAGCAGTTGTTGGGATAAAGGCAACAGCTGCATCAGCTGCACTGAGCAGGTGTGTCCAATCACATGTTCCAGGACCAGGGCTGGAGTAGAAAACAGGAAGAGGTGTTTTCCTTTCATAACACATGGTGGGATGATTGCAGAGCCCAGGCCACTGAGCCCTGCACAAATGTGTGTAACACAACGTGACTCGTGTGGCCTTGAAAGTCATTTCAAGTCTGCAAACCTTGTTCGTCTTAATGGATGTTGAATTGCTTAGGAATGGGGACCAGGAGACTCTCAGTTTGGAGAGTGCCTCTTTCCAGTCAGGTAGCAATTTCAGAAACCATCAATACAGCCTTGTACTTACAGAATAAGCCATTGTTATGGATTCAGATAAGCATATGCATGAACATACTAGCTCATGTGTGTATGTGTGTGTGCAAATGTAAATTAATGCCTCTACAATACAAATCATAAACTCAACAAGAAAATAAATTAAAGAAGACACAAAGCATAGAAAGATATCCCTTGTTCACAGACTGTAAGAATCAACATTGTTAAAATTTATATACTATCCCAATTGATCTGGAGATCCAACATATGACCCATGAAGAAACTGCTTATATTCTTCACTGAAACATGGAACAAAACCCTAAAATTCCTATGAAATCACAAGAGTACACATGGCCTAAACAATCACGTGCCAAAGGGGGAAATCTGGAGCCAACATCATATTTGACATGGCTCAGTGATAGCATGCCCAGGGTGCACAAGGTTCAGGGCTTTCTCCAGTATTTAGAGAAAACAAAATATACTACAGAGCTATAGTAACTCCAAAAGGTCAACATTTTCAAACACCTGACCATCAAATAATTGGATCAGACCGGGGATCTAGGAAATAAAGCCATACATCCACAGACAAGCTATTTCTGACAGAGCCCATCCTGGCAATGCGGTTTCTTCAGTAACCATCATGGGGAAACGTGACAACTGTGTGCACACAGGTGAAACTGAGTCCCAGCACTTTTCACGCATAAAAACCAATGCAAAATGGACCAACCGTAAGTTAAAAATCCCAAACATCAAGAATAGTAGGGAAACTGAGTAAAATACTTCAAAATACCTATATGGAGAAAGGAATTTGGGTAAGAACTCAAAATCACAGGTGAAAAGAGCCAAAAATAGGCAAAAGATTGCTAATGTAACAATATATGCAACAAGAGAATATTCTCTTAGCTAAACCCAGAGACAGGAAAGAACATCCACAGAAAGAGAGATGATATTTGAAAAATATTTGTTTGGTAAAGAATTAAAACCCTGAATACATAAGTCAAGGAAAAGGATAGAAATCTAATGAAGAAGTGAGTGTAGTATGTGAGCCATTTATTTCTTCAGAGATACCAATGACTAACAGCATATAAAATGCTCAGGAACTCACTACAGAGCAGCACAAATCAAAACAGAAATGAGATATTACCTCATCCAGTTAGAATCACTATTTAAAAAATCATTTAGTGGATGACAAAGTGAAGTAGAGGCACTCTTACATATTGGTAGTGGAATGGGAACCGCTACTGCTATTGTAAAGAGCAGTCTTGAGCCATCTCAGAAAACTGTAAGTGAAACAATCGCACCATGCGTTTATCTCACTGCCAGGCATGTACCCAAAGCAAGGGAAATGAGTCTGTTGAAGAGCTTTCTGTATGGCAGTGTTTCGTCAGCGTTCCTCACAACAGCTTAGGACAAGGAGTGTAGTCAAGCGTCCACAGACAGAAGGATGGATAAAGAGATCCAGAGTGTGGTGTGTGTAACACTAGAGATGCTGGGCGTCCATCACAGCAACATAGAAGGCAGACGTCACCAAGGGAAGCAATGTGGCCGCGGAAAGTGCAAGCTCTCTTACATGCTGCAGAAGAGAAAAGGACAGTTGCTACCACAGAAACGGTGAGCAGAGCACCTATCCAAAGAGGCTCGGAGGGTAGGACGGAGGGAGGAAGAGCATCAAAAGAGAGTAAAACAGGAGGCTTCGGTCCAAGTGTGCTGTGGCCCAGTGCATTAGTATAGTTACACTAACTGTGCACTTTACATAGGGAAAACCTCGACGTTTCCAGTAAAATGAATACATCCACAGAGACAGAATGGACAGGTTCCCTGACTAAAGCTCCAGGTAAAACATATTTGCAAATTATCACAGTGTACCAAGAAATATACGCAGTATTTATATGGCAGTTACTTTTATTAAAAGACATTTCAGCAGGAAAAAAAAAATTCAGGAACCAATACCCAAGAATAAAAACTGATATAAGACTTCTAGAAATCTCAGCAGGTATCAGCATGGTAGATAAAGAGGTGACCACACCAGGGCATCTGCCTCTTAGACACTTTTGAGTGACATAGACTTTCGTACCTGCTCTCCCAGCACTCACTCACAAGTGGGTTTCTGTCCTGAATCCTAGGGATTAGATTGCAGCTGTGTTAAGATGTGGGCTGTGCCCAGTTCTGAAGCAAGCATTGCCTTTGCTCTGGTTCCAGGAACAGAAGCCAAGATGGAGCCCAGTTCTCGTCCTCACTCTCCTATTGTCGTTGTTGTGTGGAAATGTTTTTCTCATTTTTCCAACCAACCTTTAGGTCCCAGTGTTTAAATACATGAAGCAGATTTAAATCCTGATGGGAAGTTTAAATGGAAATTTTCTTAATAGATAATACTTTGCATTGTGCTGTTTCCTAAAAACTAAGAATTCACATGGAAAAATTAAAAGAAAAATGACCTAATTCTTCTTCTGAAAAACCCAGACATTATAAAGATGTGAGCATGAAGCCTCACAACAAAATAATTTAATCCAAACTCAAGATCTCCCAAGGGTGAGTGGTTTCAATTAGAAGACAGAGTTCACATTCCTGGCTCTC
The DNA here is from genome assembly GCA_025134845.1 of Neodon shergylaensis. Lineage (NCBI taxonomy): Eukaryota > Metazoa > Chordata > Mammalia > Rodentia > Cricetidae > Neodon > Neodon shergylaensis. Next base: position 1,988,437 of record JABTXL010002812.1, read on the forward strand.
TACCATTAAATCAAAGACACCTTCCTTTACCCCACACCCCAATTTTACTCATTCAGTTCCAACAGAGTGAGGCTGCTTTTGTTTTTAGTAATTTTTCCATTCCTTGGAATATCTACCGAGGCACCGTCCCTTTTTTCCCTTCCTGGAACACATCCGTAGCCACCTGAGTTGAAAGCAGAACACCGGTGTCAGCAAGACCCAGACACTAGTCCCAAGATGTTTTTAAGCCAATGAGTAATGTCCCTGATCGCTGCAAAATATGCCTGCATATTAATTCATCTGAACAAACAGTTTTCTCATCTGTGCAAATACTTCTCCCAAGACAATGGGTTGCTCATGGGAACAAACGGCTTGTTTGTCGAGCAGTCTGCTGCCTAAGACTTCTTCCAATGTACTTACTGTGCTGACTTTAATCCCGAGCAACCATGGCACGTGATTTCCACAATTCCACATCATCACTTGCCTTGAAAGCCATGACTTAAGCCACTCAATATTTGACTCCAAACTTTACACATATGCTTGACTGACTTCCCTTTTGAGAGAGCTCTGAGACTGATAAAGTACTGTTTACATGAAAAAGATTGTATGAAATCACTCTTCTACTTAAGGAAATGATGGGATTTGTTTATTTCTTCATTCCACATGCTAATATGTCAGGTTCTGTCATAAGAAATGACACTAGTAAGCAATATGCTTGCAGCTAGTGTGAAACCCTGGGTTTGATCCCCAACGTCAAACAAATAACAAGTAAGATAATAAGTAAATAAATAAGCAAACAAGAAAATTGGATCAAATAATATAAGATCCCTCTGGAAAAGCATTTACAATTATAGAGAATATTTTTGCTTGCAAAAATGAATATTTAAAACCAGAAATGGAGTCAAGACCAATAAAGTCTTTCTTTTTTAAAGGTTTATTTCATTCTTAATTATGTGTGTGTGTGCATGTGTGTGCATGCGTGATCACAGGCTCCTGTATTATGTGTGTGCACTGGCATGTGTGAGCATCTCCTATGAGTACCAGGAAAGGAAAGCATGTGTATTGACTTTAGAACTTGGGAAATAGCAGTCCAAAGGCTGACATTAGTGTTCGTCAAAGTCATTGCTAATACAAGGCAAAGTCCTCCAGATGAGCCGTTTTTTAGGAAGAAAATAAGTACAGCCAAATATGATTAAACTAACAATTAATTCTGCTTTTACAGTAGTAAAAATTCTAACCCTGAGTCAGACTCTAATGTGTATATGATGGTGGGCCAGCTATTTACCACACTTCTCCATCCACTTCGAATGACAGTTCTTCATAATGTTAAAGAAATTAAATGATGAAGGAGAAGGAAGGAAAGAATTGGAAAGCACTAAAGGTAAACCTCCCTTTGGTCTTTTACTTTATGAAAATATACAGGATGAAAGGGGAATTAAAGATCTATGAACAGGAGAAGGAAAATGAATGTCGATATCTCACTGTATAAAAAAATCAACTTTTAACAAGTAAGAATTTAAATTTTAGACTTGAAACTTTAGAATTTCTAGAAGACAACTGGATGAATACTTCAGGATGTTAGACTGAACTGACTCCAAGTAACAACAAGAAAACTTTGACATATGGGTGAATGTCGAGCTAAGTCTTCTGCACAGCAAAGGAAGCACACAACACAGCATAGGCGAACACATAGAAGGGCTGGAGAGAAGGCACAGTGCTAAGAACTTGCTGCTCTGCAAAGGATCTGAGTTTGGTTCCAGCACCCATGGAAGAGGCTCACAAATGCCCTTAACTCCAGATTCTTGGAATCTGACAACTTCACCAGACCTCTATAGGGTCCTGCAGTCATATCCATCACTTCATCCCCCCACACTGATTCAGGTACAAATGTACTTGTAATTAAAATAAAACCAAATAAGGTGACATAGAAGTGGATAGCAAATGTATTAAAAACATACAGAGTCCTGACTCCCTGCATCACAATATTGTTCCCCATTCTTAACGTGGGAAAGACTTTTTTTTTTAAACCTAACTCCCCTTAAGATTCCCAGGTGTTGCCTGGAGGTGATGGCGCACGCCTTTAATTCCAGCACTTGAGAGGCAAAGGTAGGCAGATCACAGTGAGTTTGAGGCAAGCCTGATCTACAAAGCACGTTCCAGGACAGCCAGGACTGTTACACAGAGGTGCCCTGTCTCGAAAACCTAAAAGATTACCATATGTATTGCCAGATTGGTGTGAGGCTGGCTGTCACTGTGCCTTGTGTCTGGGCAGACAATGGGGACAGCATAGCCAGGCCGAGGGTTGGAGAGCCGCATCTGCTCTCTTCTAGCTGGGGCAGACACGGTAGCAGCAGTAACAAGCCTAAGCAGGTGTGAGCAGGGGTCGCGGCAGCTGCTCTGGCATGGCAGGGGTCTGAGGAGGGGGTCGGGGAAAGCCTGGAACCCACCGGGAAGGAGAGCAAGCTGCCTGAAAAGTGGACACCCGGATGTGTGAAAGAAGTCTGGGTGGGAAGTGAGGACACTGGCCACCTGAATGACGCAGCTAGCCAGTGATGGGCAACTAACTCTGGAGGTATTTGGAGCCCAGTCACCTGTGGAATTTGGGGCTGGGGGGCAGGTGGCAGTTGGGGGCTGCTGTGTAGAGACTGCATCAGGAAAACCCTGAACTCACATGGAAGAAAAGCCAGCTGTTGAGGAGGTAGAGAGGTGGTAGTTTCACCGCCTTGGCGGGAACTAATAATGCCCTACATTGGGTGCAAATGAAGCATTTACCTAAGCTATTCTTTTAACAATAAAAGCTAGGGAGTGAGATGTCGGGCTAGAAACCGGATAGATCCAATGGAGTGACAGAGTGATGGAGGAACAGTCCGCTGACTCTTCCTCTTCACCTTCCCAGATCAAAAGGCCTACAAATCTTTCTAAGCCCCTCCCTATTCCTTCCCATTTCTCCCTATCCTAATCTGGGTCTACCGAAAACTGTATGGCGTATTCTGGCAAGCTGAATATGGACTCTGCTCTCTGATTCAAGGTTTAACATTATCGGTTGTCTCGTAGTAACAGTGCCATCAAATCTCTTGCAACACCAGCACCTTTTTTTTCAGTTTTGTACTATGCACAAGGTCTTTGCTCTAAATCCTGGTCTCTTTAGATAAATATTGTCTTCTATGATTATATCTAACATCAGATACAGCCGTCTACAGAGTCGTCATCTTTGACTGGAAGTGTGCTAAGCCTTCCATATTGTTAAAGAATTATCCCGTTTAATAGCAACAGAATGGCGTATAACCAGTGTTAATATTCCTTTCACTGCATCAGGAAATAGATTCAGAGTGTGGGGCACTGTCGAAGGTAGAAGACAGACAGCTCTGGGCAGACTGTAGTTCAGAGCTATGTCTTCAGATTTCTGGAAGCTGTCACTTTATAGTGTGTTACTGAAACTCTTTGCTTTTCTTCAAACCATCTTATTAAATTTCACAGTGTTCTTTAATATAAGCACAGTAAATTTGATTTCTTTTTAATATTGAGAATGACTTTGCTTCAGCCAGCAATTTGCGGGGTAGACAAACTACTGAATCATCCTGGTGAGAAGGTTCTCAGACATTTTTCTTTTGCCTTACATTCTGAGCAACAGAAGATAAATACTTCATTTTTCATTAAAATTATATTGGAATTCACTGTCAAATGTCCACAGTGTTTCTTTGTGTTTGAAGAAAAAGAAACAGAGATCCCATCTGATGGAGATGTGTTCCTTGGTCTCTAACCCACCTCGCTGCAGTACTGTAAAATGTATGATTCTTTTATAAATTAAAGATGACATTTGTGCTATTCCAGACTCATGGAGTTGAATGTGTGCTTATTGTTGGGTTTTATAGCATAGAACAACAGGAAACCGTGAGAGCAGAGGTCAATAGTGAAGAGGGAGTGGCCTCAGTTTCTAGAACTCTGTTGTCTGATGCACTGAGATGTGTGAGGATCTGATTAAAGGAGCCAAGATAAGAAATTACAACTGCCAAAGTCACCAAAGTACCTGCATATTTCTGATCTGAAATTTCAAAGTTTGAAATACTGCAAAGCCTCACGTTATAGAAATCCATAGATAGTGCAGCAAGTGGAAAAAGCCATACCTGCTACCTGAAAACAAACTATAATAAAAATACACATGTGCTAAAGTTTTCTATGAAATTTCTTTCATACAAATGTACAGGGTATAAAGGACACATAAGTGAATTCCATGTCTACATTTGGGTGCTCCCATGAGATACTAATTACACGCAAAGACCTAAATTTGAAAATCTATCACACTTGCGATTCCATTTCAGAAAGAGGGCCACATCTTGTATCACATGTTCAGGCCCATTTACAAAGAAAAGATACATTACCACTTTCTAAATTATTAATAGTAATTAATTACAAATAATTCCTCACAATTTTTCTTGATGGTGAATATTACCGAGAAAAAAGATTTTGTGCCTTGGACTAAAAGCCACTTTTGGAGGTTTCCATGAGTCACTCATTGATATCTATGTATCATGCAGGTAAGTGTCTATGCCACAGTCTGGCTTTTTCCATTTATCTAAAATAGTTTTTCACCACAGAGCTTTGTGGTTGCATAGAAGTGCTCATATCTGAGAAGCAGGTGAAAGCCACAGCTTCTCTATCAAACTTGTAAATTCTCTGATGTCGTGAAAAGAGGTTGATTCAAGGAACATGTCGGGGAGACAATAAAAATGATGAGGCCAGGTTTGACTCTGCATGCTACATGCCGTGGGTGAGCGCTGGGCCAGTTGACATCATTAAGAGAGCCTTTGCAGCTGAGAGGTGGTGGTGCATACCTTTAATCCCAGAACTCAGGAGACAAATGTAGGTGGTTCTCTGAGAGTTTCAGGACAGCCAGGGCTACAAAGAAAAATTCTGTCTCGACAAACAGAGAAGGTGGGAGATGGCTTGGGGATTCACTCCTAGCATGGTGGCTCACAACTGCTGGCAACTCCAGTTTCAGAGGTATGACACACTTTTCTGTTCTTTGAAGGCACCAGACAAGCATGTAGTCCACATACAGAGAGTGAAAGGCCTTGGAGAATTCAATTCTAAACAGGATGTGTCTATTAAATCAGGGCTCAGGCGACCTTGTGGAAGAGGAAGCAGAAAGAGTATAAGGGCTATACAGTCCGGGGTACAGCAAAAAAGCAAGGTCCACAGGATCAAAAAGATCAGATCTCACCTGGACTCACAAGAACTGAGGCAGCGTGTATAGGACTGCACCAGTCTGCACCAGGTCCTCTGTGTATATATTATGGTCTCCAGTCTAGTGCTTTTATGGGGTTCCTGAGTGTGCAAGCAAGTGGGTCTCTTGGGCTCTTTCCCTTCTGTTTCGTTTGTTTTGTCCAATTCTGATGTGTTAGTTTTTTATCTTATTATATTTCTATTTTACTATATCTTATTTTATTATTATCCATTAGACACCTGCTTGTTTTCTAATGAGAGATGGAAAGGAAGTGGATTCATTTGGTGAAGGGGGAACTGAGAGTAGAGAGAGGGAAAAATCATAATCAGGTTATTTTATGTGGGATAAAAACCATTTTAAATAAAATGGGGGAGTGTGGAACACGGTAAGCATAATGGGGATGGCCAGTTTTCAGTGGCTTGTGACTAAAAATGTTAGCTATCATTCCACCAAGTTAATAAGATTTCAAGCTACCATCATGGAAGAAAATTTATCAGGACATACCAAAATTCACAATTTGGAAGATACTTTCTTGTGGCACTTTTAATTTGAAGAACATCTCAGCTAATGGATGCTTGTTCACAGCAGCATGAAGAATAAGACTAAGAATTAGAATTAGCTTCATCTTGTGAAGGAATGGGTTTACGAAGTTGCCATACACCAATGAAAAAAAACTATTGTCATTGTTAGACATTTGAGAAACACAGAAGAGCTTTGAAATGAGTTGAGTATAATGAGCACTTTTTTCTTCTAGAGCATACATAGACTTAGATGAATGTGCACCCAGAGTTCAGAAGAAGAAGGAGAAGGAGAACAAGAATGAGGACGAGAACGAGAATTAGAATGAGAACAAGAACAAGAAAAACAAGAACAAGAACAAGAAGAAGAAAAAGAGGAGGAGAAACAGGAGGAGGAGGAAGAAGGTAGAAGATGTTGGAGAGTTGGGTTGGTAAATAAAAATGTCTGCAGCAGCAAAAGCATGGGGATCTGGATCAGGTGTTTGAAGATGTGTGGACTGATATCTGGGTCTTCTCTTTGGTTCCATTGGTCCTCCTGTCTGTTCTTATGCCAGTACCAGGCTGTTTTCAGTGCTGTAGCCCTGCAGCAGAGTTTGAAGTCAGGGATTGTGATGCCTCCAGAAGTTCTTTTATTGTACAGGATTATTTTGGGATGAATCCCATTATGGAAGGGAGAAAACTGAGATTTTACAATATTTCTACAGAACCGACTGTGACTATCCTAAAGACAATGTTCCCGAAGCTCTGCAAGTTGGGCTCTCCATATGGCGTGGACAAGCCCTTTGAGAGGTTGTCTGATCCCAGTTAGTCGTAGACACACACATGTATATATGAGCAACACTGAGTGGATGCAAAAGGTTCTATTAATATCCACACACACATGTTTTTATATGTGTGTATGTGTAATAGTAACAATTCAAGAACAGATCATGAAGTTAAAATACATGCTGCTTAAAAATTCTAAAGATTCAAGCATTATAATTAATTTTAGTATTGAACACATATTTATAATACGTTTAAATATATTCATAACATATTTTAGTATTAGATAAATAGTTTATTACATATATGATTTTAGTATTACATATATGTTTTAATATAACAATCTTAATCAAGTGAGGCATTTTCCTCCTTTCTTTATTAACCAGTGTTTTATAAATATTTTAAACAATAAAAAGTGTTTAATAGTAAAATTACTTTAATTACTTCAAAAATAATGGCTCGGGTAACTTTCTTTCTTTAATATTTATTTTTTTTATTTTATGGTATTCTTCCTACATGTATGCCTGCAGGCCAGAAAAGGGTAGCAGATCTCATTACAGATGGTTGTGAGCCACCATGTGGTTGCTGGGAATTGAACTCAGAACCTCTGTAAAAGCAGCCAGTGCTCTTAACCTCTGAGCCATCTCTTCAGCCCCTCAGGTAAATTTCACTCTTTTGTTTTACAACTTCACATTCCTCTCCCTAGTTTCAGGGACTCCCAATATTGTGTTTTGCTTTCCGGTTTCTGTGATAACCATCATGACGAATAGCAACTTAGATGGGAAAAGGTCAGTTTGTTTTATGCTTTACACCCCATCATCCGCGGAAGTGAGGGCAGGAACTCGAGGAAGGAAGTAGAGCAAAGACCGTGGAGGAATATTTCTTCTTAACTCGCTTCTTCTGTTTGCTGAGCTGCTTTCTTATATAGCCACGCCCACCTGGCTAGGAATGGTACCATCCACAGTGTTCTGAACCCTCCCATACCAATCATTAATGAAAATGTGCCACAGATTATGTCTCCAGGCCAATCTGATGGAAGCAATGTCTCATTTGCAGCTTTGTCTTCATAGGTAGGTCAAAGGCTTATACAGAGTTGAAAGAAGCCAACCAGCACACCCCACTACTTTCTGGCTGTCTCTGGGCATTTCCTCGCCATTACTTTAGGTACATTGCAGGTATAGCTCACGGCCCTTGGAAGGTGGATGCTCTCACCTGTGCATTTGAGAGCGTTCCTGTCTCATTATCTGTCATTCCTGGTTCATTGCTGACTCATAAATCTTCCATGGATGGAGCAGACTACTTCTAATGAAGCCTTCAGCTCAGAGTTGGAAGCACCCGCCCTTCCTCTAAATTGTTGAGGAAGCTTTAAGTACTCTGCTCTCCCACAACTTAGTGAAATTAATGACCCAAAGATAAAAGTTAAATCCTCTATATTCCTTTCTGGAAATAAAAAGCAGAACACGAAGGCCGGGGAGGAAACACACCAAGAGCTTTTCAGAGGAGCTAATAATTTCACGTTATTTCTAATGTGTGGAGTTCATTACAAACAGCAATTAGGTTGGTAAAAGGCTCTGAGGTGTAATTGCAAGGTGGACACTGAAGATTTGAGGCAATGGTGTAAACATTTTCAAATAAGATGTGATCTGGGTTGATGGTAAGTACCCAGAATGCGTAGTTAAACCTGGGTTGCTAGCTAGACACTTAGTGTTTGATTCTAGAAAATGTCATAGACACAAATACAGACACATTGGAGCCACTAGGGTGTCGCTAGCGCCAAGAGGAAGATAAAAGATTTCTGCCTCCTATTTCACAGGTGAATGGAGCCATGAACTCACATAATTTAAAACGATTTGCTTTCCAGAGGTTCCATCCTCTGGGCTATATGAATATTAATTAGTTCAGCAACTGTTTCCTGAGTTCCTACTGCAGGCCCAGTGCTCTAGGGAGGTGTCTGTGGAAGTGGCAGAACCATGGAGAGAAGAAGCTGTACACATGTCAGACGGCTTACACTACTGGCGTGGAGCTGAAGAAAGCAGTTCAAAGGTGTGTATGAAGATACACACAGACACAGGCAGACAAGTTCATGTGTGCACCTATTCAGGAAGCTACAAGGGGTTCTACCACTCTCCGTTGAGGGAAGCACAGAAGTCCTATTTAGTTTTTAAGTCCATACTTTTATTAATCTATGTGCATAGGCTTTTACCTATTAAAATGAAAATTATTTTCAAATTAGCTACCAAGAAAAGAGCGAGTTTAATGTAGAAACTCGAGATACACCTAAAGTCAATTCAAAAAAGTATAGGTAATTTTAAAATAGGAGTCAAACATATACTATGGAAACAGAAATGAGGATCTGGATGTAATGGATTTCATAGTGGAATTACTAAAGAGCAGCACACCCGGTTTGGCTTGCTGGCAGCTATCTCTGATCCCAGAAGAAGGAGAATGGAGGCAAGAGGATCAGAAGTTCAAGGCTATTGCCATCTACATTAGTGAATTCAAAGGCAGTCTGTGCTGTTTGAGACACTTTTTCCCTACCACAACTCCCAAAAAGAGAAGCAAGCAAACAAACAAAGAAAGAAAAAACAACAACAAAAAGGAGTAAAACAAAAAGTCTATGAAATTCAACAAATTTCCTAAGGCAAAAATCTACTAATTTAGACAGATTCTAAAACAGGAACATCCTTAAGTGAAATGATAGCATTTTCTTTATAAAGCAAAAGCTATAGGATAAACCAGGGTGCAGATATAAAAAGAAAAGAACCGCTTTACATCAGCTTTCTGTACAAAAGAAATCAAGTCATCAAAAATAGGATACAGAGGACCCGAAGGACTTAGTCAATTGCACAGTCTTAATGCTCTGCCTGTGCACTGCCCATCTTGATAACTGGACACTGTCCTATCTCAAAGACACTACATAGGTCTTAATGAGTATATGAGCAGTTCTGATAAAAGTAGAAGTGCTGATCACAACAAAATGAAGTTGGAACTAACAGAAGTGTAAAACAGGAAACAGTTCTTGCAGGTAAAATGGAGTCTGAAGTCAAAACGACAGCCCTCAGGCCAAGGTGCTCTTGCCTGCTCCATTTAGCCCCCATCCCCCTGTCTTGTGACTAATGAGATGAATCTTCCTCTAAGGGCTCGAATAGGGGGTTGTATAGTGCCCTTAGATTCATAAGCTTGGCAACGTTTATGTGATGTTGAAAAAAGCATGCAATGACATTGATAACACTGGGGCAAACAGCAGAATAAGGATCAGGAGAGCTGGGGACTGATCAGATTTTTGACGAGCGTTGTCAGCTAGGGGAACTAGTTGGGAAGTGATGCATACCAATTGGAACTTCATTTTCCTTCCTCCTCCCTAGTGAAGAAATTTTCTTTTACTTTTCCTAGGGTCTCTTTAATAACACCTGCTATATTTGGCATAAAAGCAACATGTTTCTCCCAGGGCCATGCATAAATCTCCCTCCTAAAGAAAAGTAGGTCCAGCCCATGCCAGATTTGCAGGACTATTTCAGTCAGCCTTCCAGCTTGATTTTGTAGGAAAGGCATGGAGGAATGGAGGTGGGAGATGTCTCTGACAGTTTGTTCACTCAGGACCTGCAAGTTATGATCCCCAGCAATTAAGGCTGCTGTACCAAGGGCAGGTGACCCTACAATGCCTGCTTCTATCAGGAGGAGGACAAGTATAGGAGGTCCCTCCTTGTGCATAACAAGCCCGTAGTCCCCAAATGCATTCTCCCTGCCTCCAATTCATAGTGTAGGACTTGAGGCATGATATGAACTAATGCACAAAGCCCAGGCTTGTCTCTCTCAGTGAAATGTGCTAAAGAGAGGCAGGGTGTCAGGGCTTAATCATCTCTAACAGTTCACAAAAAGTTAGCCTTAATGATGGTAACTTCTGAATTGAAGTTCATCTGATACTAAGATAAGACTTAACTCCAACTCATAAATATAATCTACAAAAAGACTGGGAACATCACTGACCTTTACATAGTGTTCCTTAAAGAACATAGCAGTGTCTTGTATGACTCGGTTAACCAAAATAGCCATAGCTTAGCAATGCTAGGAAAAGCAAGGAGCTTAGACATGTATCTTTAAACCAGTTTTTTGTAAGCTTAAATAAACCTTAAGTAAGGAAAGATATTCTTTAAGCCAACGGCGTCAATTTTCTGTGGCGTCAATTGTTATGCAAATATATGGCATGCAGGCAACTCTAGGTTATTTCTGTAAAAGAATCATTTGACCCCAAAGGGTCATGACCCACAGGTTCAGAAACTGCTCCATGTTCTCTGCGATACTGTTTAAGGTCACCATCTTACTGCATCATATGCTAGATATAACCAAGTTCCTATTACTTAGCAGTTGTGGCCCTAACTTTAGCTAGCCAGTGACTACACAGGGTAGTCTTGAGCCTTCCTCAGGGTCAGCCTTCTACCGTAAAAACCAAGTTTTGAGTTGACATATTTCAGTTAACAAAAAGAGTTAGTCAGAAGCAGAACTAAAAGGGTTAAAAAGCAAGGTTAGCACATTGAACACTTGCCCAGAACCATAGACGTTGATGGATTAGGTCTTTGTTTTAAGGTTACCTGTGCAGCCTTCTGATATCAACCCTATGTTAAAAGTTTTAAGTTAACTCTTTTTGTTACAAATATTGCAGATATTTAACCATACCCAGTAAACTTACAAGGCAATAATTCCTTGGCTGCTCTGCTCTCGCTCTTCCTGTCTGCCAGTTTTTGACCTTGAGCACAGCCACTTTAAAAGAAAGTTTTGATCTGAAAAAGGGTGGGCGATAACCCAATTCCAGAGCCAACTTTTCAATAAAACAGGGCATCACAAAACAGTGTTAATATTATTCATAGGCAGTGGACATTTGTATTTCTGATACATTAGTTCCAATGACCAGAACACCCACAGATAAATTCTGAGCTGGGACAGCCGGCTGTAACTGTCACAACATACAGAACACAGTAAATTCATGCATTCAAGACCCATCAGACACAGGCATGCCATGGCCACATTCACGCAGTCAAAAGAGACAGACAAAACTTTCCTTATATCCTCCAGCTGTAATTTCAAAGAGTGGGGGTGGGGGAGGCAGAATCCAGTTCCCAAGATGTGGGAGTGGCTGCCTACTTCCCTGTCAGAGACTATGGGTCTTTAAGCTGCCCACTGTCCCTTAATAATAGACCCAGCCTTGGCTTAAGGGAGCCAGGGTGTACCTCTCCAAGAGCAGCAATTTTTTTTAAAGTCTTTGAAGCACTGTAATATGAGATCTAGGATTGTAAGAGAAGGTAAAGCAGTTCACCCCATAATCTTAAAGTATAAAACAAGACAGAAATCAACACGAAAAAGCAACATCAAAAAGCAAAACTGACAGTTGTAAGAGCAATAGAAAGAGAAACTGCATGTGGACGATCAAGAGGGAAATGGACAAATAAGACAGACAAGATTTGACCCATAAAAACACTGCTCTCTATATCTTGACCTGAGATTTGGTCACACCTGGATGGCTCTGCAACCAGAAGGACTCCTTGGGGCAAGAGAAGTATCCCTTCTTTTCCCCTGACTCAAGGAGCGCTGCTGCATCCAGACTCCTTGTTGATTCCAAACACTGACATCAAAACATTACTGGTCTCTAGAGGACTCCAACCAGATCTATGGAATATCTCAATCTTGATGGGACCACCTAATGTTACACCTAACCTGGAAGCCTTTTACCTCCTGACAGCTCTGATTGACCAGTGACCTGCTTATGTGGTGATCTGATAATGTCTTAGAACTCATAAATATTCTCTCTCTTCTTTGTGGCACATACCAGGCTAGGTGTAACAAAATAAGATAGTTTCAAGTGCATTAAAAAGCAGTACTAGTGAACTAAGGACCCAGTTACTATATTAACCACAATAGAACAAGTTTAAAGCATAGAAAAGAAATAAAATAAACAGCAAAAAATGCTGAGATAAAATAGAGGAAGACAATAGTCATAATTTAAAAAATTAAAAATCCGAACTTAAGTTAACCAAGCAGACAAACAGCCATTGACACAAGGAAAAACTGAGGGGAAAAACTGAGGCAATGGTGCAAAATAAGAGAGAGAAGGGGAAAATAAACACTGAGAGAAACCCATAAAATGTTAACAAAAAGTTAAAATAAAGCATAAGATATAATGAAATAAAATATAAAACAAATACAAAATATAAAATAAAAGTTACTACATGACCGATTTGCAGACATTAGAAATGAGAGTGTTTGGCACCATGTCTACTGAGGAAATAGTGAAAAAAACTAGTCCTAGGGCATCATGGGAAAACTACACCCACTCCAGAATATTCTTGAAGACAACCAACTATTTTAGAGGCCAAAAAGTAGACAGAAATGTCCAGTTCTTTCCTTCTTTCCTACCCTTTTCTCCCTCCCTTCCTTTCTTTTTGAGAAGGAGTTTATTTTGAGACAGGGTCTCGCATACCCCAGGCTGGAATCATATGACATAGTACTTAGCATCCTCCTGATTTTGCTCCGGAATGCTAGAATCATAGGTGTGCAGCACCATGCCTGGTTTACACTAGCTGGGGCTCAAACTAGTGTAATGTGTAGTACTCTACCAAGGTGGGGAACACACCTGAGCTGCAGCTTAAAAGCACACAGCATGCTGGACTTACCTGATTTAAGACCGTTAATATTATCTGAAGTAGAACGGGGAGCCCATGGAGAATGCTTCAGCCTGACAATAGCACAAGCTGACTGTGTTTGTAAAGACACTAGCCCTATTTGTCTGCGCACAAAATGCAGGGGAGGCCAGGCCAGACTCAGGGAGGCCAGGCTGACATACTTCAGTATTAACTAAAGTATGAGAAACTTCACATTCAAGAGAAAGAAAATAAACAAAACAAAATAGATCAAACAACAAACAGAAAGCCTCAGGTCTCTCAGGAGAGTGCTCCAGGAAAGGTCGTAACCTGTCTTTGAGCTGTAGGTTGTATCCAGCAGCCACAACATCCCCAGAGCATTGCTTAGCTACTGAGAGTGACTTTCTACATGATTTCTGCCACAGAATGGTAACTACTGTGTGAGGTTTTGATTAGACAGTCCAAATGAAGGTATGAATCATTATTTTTCTGAAAACTGTCACACATGTTAATTTTAAAAAGTGACTCTCCATTCCTGTTTTAAACAGTGTTAAGATAGCTACAACTAATTTTATCACGTTGCAATTTTAATTACACAGTACAGGACAGAAAGTTAATCTAATGATGACTATCCATTAAGCAAGTATCAACGGTAATTAGAAGGTCAAAGATTCTCTTGAGCAGTGACAGGCAAGGGAATTAAATCACTCCCTTATAAACACAGTAGCATAAATGCCATACAAGGGCGAGGGAGCTTTAGATTTACTAGTGAGCGGGTGTACTTGATCTTCTCTGTGTTTCCTCCAGGAACCCTAAGCGTCGACTAGGAGCTAGAGAGGTATGGAGGTTTGGATGATAAATATCTCTTACACCTTCATGCATTTGCACACTTGAGTCCCCCCTGGTGCTGCTGTTTGGGAGGTTATGAGATTTTTCGAAGGCAATGTTTTGCCAGAGGAAGGATAAGACTGGGGGTGGGTTTTGAGGGCTTAGAGTCTGGTCCCACTTCCTCCTTTCTCCATGCTTCCTGTGTGAGAAGAAAACATGGGTGCTGCCATGCTATGCCTTCCTGGCTATGATGGACTCTGCCCCTCAGGAACTGAAAGCTAAATAATCCCTTTCTCTCCTTATGTTGCTTTGGTTGTGACATTTGATTGTAGCAACTAGACAGTAACATGTACAGGAGGTCAATGGATCTAGAAGAAAATGTGTAATGGGCAGGGCAGGGCAGGAAGCTGAAAACCTTTGGCTCCTATGTACCTGCCTTTAGGTTACAAAAGCTGAACTGTGTCTGAGGTATTTTCATTGCCTTTTTGTATTATCATATTGTGTAGATTTATGACTCAGGTCATCTTTTTCTTATTGACACTCACATGTGTTCCCACCACACATGCTACAAACAACTCTGAACATCAAAGACACATCCTCCCTCAGATAATTTTACTTTCTTTTCTCAGAAGGGACTGAGTCCGGATTGCTCATCTGACTTACAAGTGAACCATGCACGCCTAACAGCAACCTTTGAAGTCTCCATAAGGAGGATGAGGCCCCACAGTGAAGATTCCTCCGGGACTATAACACCACTAAGCCTGAAAAACACCACCCAAGGAACAACTTTGGACTACAAACTCCTTAGGACAGTTTGAGGTGGCTAGCTGAGGCTATCCAGCATCACAGACTACTCTAGCCAGGACTTGAGACAAGTCCTGCACTTTCCCATTTCGCATAGACTGAACCAAATATGATACAGCTACCTCTCCCAGGACTTGACAATTAACCCAAATTTTTGTTTTCAGGATCCGTTAGAGATGCCATCACCCCCAGACAGCAGGAAGTAAATTCAAGAATATAGTGCCCACATTCCCAAGAGGTGGATGGTGTTTGGTTGTTCAATGTACTATCTTACACCTGTCAAAATGTCTAAGATCAAAAACATCAATAATAGTTTGTCCTGGAGAGGATGCAGAGTAAGGGGAACACTCCTCCATTGCTGGTGGGAATGTAAATTGGACAATCACTCTGGAAATCAGCATGGTGGTTTCTCAGAATATTGGGAATCAACCTACCGCAAAACCCATCAATACCACTCTTGGGCATATACCCAAAGGATGCTCAATCATACTGCAAAGACATTTGTTCAGCTATGTTCACAGCAGCATTCTTCATAATAGTCACAACCTGGAAACAACCTAGATGTCCCTCAACCGAAGAATGGATAAAGAAAATGTGGTGTATTTATTTTGAGGTCTGTGAAGAATTGTGTTGGGAATTTGATAGGAATTGTATTGAATCTGTAGATTGTTTCTGGTAGGATTGACATTTATTATGTTGATCCTACTTGTCCAAGAGCATGGGAGATCTTTTCATTTTCTGATATCTTCTTCAAACCCTTTATTCAAAGACTTTAAGTTCCTGTTGAATAGGTCCTTCACTTGTTTGGTTAGTGTTACCCCACAGCATTTTATGTTATTTGTGATTATTTTGAATGGTGATGTCTCTCTGATTTCTTTCTTAGATATTTTATCATTTGTATATAGGAGGGCTACCAATTTTTTTGAGTTGATTTTGTATCCTGCCACATTAATGAAGGTGTTTATCAGCTGTAGGAGTTTCCTGGTAGAATTCTTGGGGTCACTTATGTATACTATCTTGTCATTGGCGAATGGCAAAAGTTTGACCTCTTGCTTTCTAATTTGTATGCCTTTGATCTCCTTTGTTGTCTTATTGCTTAACTAGAACTTCAAGAACTATGTGGAGTAGATATGGAAAGAGTGGACAGCCTTGTCTTGTTCCTGATTCTAGTGGAATCGTTTTGAGTTTCTCTCCATTTAATTTTATGTTGACTGTCGAGTTGCTGTATATTGCTTTTATCATGTTTAGATATGTTCCTTGTATCCCTTATCTCTCCAAGACCTTTATCATGAAGGGGTGTTGTGTTTTGTAAAATCCTTTTTTAGCATTTAGTGAGATGATCATATGGGTTTTTTCTTTCAGTTTATTTATATAGTGGATTACATTCATAGATTTTCTTATGTCGAACCATCCCTGTTTCTCTGGAATGAAGCCGACTTGATCATAATGGATAATTTTTTGATGTGTTCTTGGATTTGATTTGCCAGTATTTTATTGAGTACTTTTGCATCAATATTCATGAAGGAGATTGGTCTATAATTTTCTTTTTTGGTTGAGTCTTTATGTGGTTTCAGTATCACGGTAACTGTAGCCCCATAAAAAGAGTTTGACAATGTTTCTTATGTTTCTTTTCTATTATGTGGAACACTTTGAGGAGTATAGGTATTAGCTCTTCTTTGAAGTTCTTGTAGAGTTCTGCACTGAAACCATCTGGCCCTGGGCTTTTTTTGGTTAGGAGACTTTTGAGAACTGCTTCTATTTCCTTGCAGGTTATAGGTCTATTTAAATTGTTCACCTGGACTTGATTAAATTTTGGTATGTGATACCTATCCAGAAAATTGTCCATTTATTTTGCATTTTCCAATTTTGTGGGGTGAAGTTTTTGTAGTATGACCTAATGATTCTCTGGATTTCCTCAGTGTCTGTTGTTTTGTCCTTCTTTTCATTTCTGATTTTGTTAATTTGGATGTCTTCTCTCTGCCTTTTGATTAGTTGGATAAGGGTGTGTCTATCCTATTGATTTTCTCAAAGCATCAGCTCTTTGTTTCATTGATTCTTTGTATTTTTTTGTTTCTATTTTGTAGATTTCAGCCCTCAGTTTGATTATTTCTTATTGTCTACTCCTACTTGGTGAGCCTACTTCTTTTTGTTCTAGAACTTTCGGGTGTGCTGTTAAGTCATTAGTGTGAGATTTTTCCACTTTCTTTATGTAGGCACTCAGTGATATGAATTTTCCTCTTATCACTGCTTTCATAGTGTCCCATATGTTTGGGTATGTTGTGTCTTCATTTTCATTGAATTCTAGCAAGTCTTTCATTTCTTTCTTTATTTCTTCCTTGACCCAGGGGTGATTTAATTGAGCACTGTTCAATTTCCATGAGTTTGTAGGTTTTCTGCTATTAGTGATATTGTTGAATTCTAACTTTAAACCATGGTGATTCAATAAGATTTAAGAGCTCCCTTTTGTAGCTGTTGAGGTTTGCTTTGTTACTGAGAATGTGATCAATTTTAGAGAAGGTTCCATGAGGTGCTGAGAAGAAGGTATATTCTTTTGTGTTCTGTTAAATGCTCTATAGATATCTGTTAAGTTCATTTGAATCCTGACATCTGTTAGCTCTCTTACTTCTCTGTTAAGTTGCTGTCTGGTTAACGTTATTAGAGAAAGTGAGGTGTTGAAGTCTACTATTATTAGTGTGGGGGGTTTGATGTGCAATTTAAGCTTTAGTAATGTTTCTTTTATATACATGGATGTTCTTGTATTTGGGGCATAAATTCAGGAGACTTTATCTTGATAGATTTTTCCTGTGATGAGTATGAAGTATCTTTCTCCATCTCTTCTGATTGATTTTAGTTTGAAGTCTATTTTATTAAATATTAGGATAGGTACACGTGCTTGTTTCTTAGGTCCATTAGATTGGTAAATCTTTTTTCAACCTCTTACTATGAGGTAATGTCTGTCTTTGTGGTTGACGTGTGTTCCTTGTATACAGGAGAAGGATGGATCCTGCTTTCATATACATTCTGTTAGCCTGTGTCTTTTTAGGTGAATTTAGTCCATGATATTAAGAGATATTAATGACCAGTGATTGGTTTTTTATTGTTATTTATTTATTGTGTCAGTGTTTCTTCTTTTTATTTATTTATTTATTAAAGATTTCTGCCTCCTCCCTGCCACCGCCTCCCATTTCCCTCCCCTTCCCCCAATTAAGTCCCCCTCCCTCGTCAGCCCGAAGAGCAATCAAGGTTCTCTGCCCTGTGGGAAGTCCAAGGACCACCCACCTCCATCCAGGTCTAGTAAGGTGAGCATCCAAACTGCCTAGGCTCCCACAAAGCCAGTACGTGCAGTAGGATCAATAAAGGACATTGAGCCTATAATTCATGATCCTAGAGAAGCTAAATAAGAAGGTGAACCCAAAGAAAAACATATAGGTATCCTCCTGAATAATAACCTTCATCAGGTGATGAAAGGAGACAGAGACAGAGACCCACATTGGAGCACCGGACTGAAATCTCAAGGTCCAAATCAGGAGCAGAAGGAGAGAGAGCATGAGCAAGGAACTCAGGACCGCGAGGGGTGCACCCTCACACTGAGACAATGGGAATGTTCTATTGGGAACACACCAAGGCCAGCTGGCCTGGGTCTTAAAAAGGATGGGATAAAACCGGACTCGCTGAACATAGCGGACAATGAGGACTAATGAGAACTCAAGAACAATGACCAGTGATTGTTAATTCCTGTTATTTTTTGGTGGTAGTGATTGTGTATTTCATTTCCTTGAGATTTGTCAGAATGAGGTTATCTGTTGCCTGTGGTTTTTTTCCCTTGGGTGGGGTGTAGTTAGCTTTTTTGGGTTGGATTTACTTCTAGTACTTTCTGTATGTCTGGGTTTGTGAATACATATTGTTTAAATTTGGTTTTGTCATGGAATATCTTGTTTTCTCTATCAATGATGATTGAAAGTTTTGCTGGATACATTAGTCTGGGTATCCATCTTCAGCCTACAGGCCTAACATATCTAACAGACTTTTCTGTGAAGCAGAATATTCGGAAGGAATGTCCCTCCATTCCTTGACAATGTTTGGCAGTCATTCTCTTTTGTGTCCTGCTTGTCCAATTAAGACAGCATAATTATCTGTAGTCAAGGAAAGGGCATTTTCCTACCCACTGGCCTACTTTTGCCACAAAGAAAATAAACTGCATGTGGTATTTTAATGTCTGAAGCACATCTGTCCAGGACTTTCTAGAGGTCATGGTTTCCATTGAGAAGTGGGGTTTAATTTTGATACGTCTACCTTCATATGTTACTTTGACTTTTTCCTTTACAGCTCTTAGTAGTCTTTCTTTATTCTATATGTTTTGCATTTTGATTATTATATGGCGAGGGGACTTTTGTTTTGATCCAGTCTATTTGATGTTCTGCAAGGTTTTTGTACCTTCATAGGGATTTCTTTCTTTAAGTTGGGAAAGTTTTCTTCTATGATTTTGCTGAATATATTTTCTGTGCCTTTGAATTGGAGTTCTTCTTCTACCCCTATTAGTCATAGGTTTAGTCTTTTCATGGTATCCCATATTTCTTCAATGTTTTCTGTTGAGGATTTGTTGGATTTATCATTTTATTTGACCAAGGAATCTATTTCCTCTATAGTATCTTCAACATTTGAGATTTTTTTTCTTCTGTCTCTTGTATTCTGTTGGTTGTGCTTGGATCAGTAGTTTCAGTTCATTTATCCAGATTTTACATTTCCAGAATTCCCTATTCCCTCAGTTTGTGTTTTCTTTATTGCCTCTATTTCAATTTTCAAGTCTTGAACTGTTTCCTTCTCCTATTTAATTACTTTTTCTTAATTTTCTTGAGTTTCTTCAAGAGATTTATTGATTTCTTCCAATTTTTTGTTTGTATCCTCCATTTCTTTAAGGGTAGTTTTCATTTCCTCTTTAAGGGTCTCTATCATAAATAAATAAAGTTATATTTAAGATCATTTCCTTCTATTCTTTCTGGGTTAGGATGATCAGGTCTTCCTATTGATGGGGCTGCTGTTGTAGCAGCCTATCTGCAGAAATCTTGCCTGCTGGTTGGCCAGAGAAGCTGAGGCAAGTAGAGAAGGGGCCTGGGGTTTTGCCCCAGTACTAAGGGCCTAAAGAATGGGGTGCACAGCTAACTGGCTGACCTTTCAGTATACCCTGTGCAAATAAATCTACTATTAAAAAGCAACTACTGGTTTTAAATGTTTTCCATTGGATTAGACTTTTGTATATTGCATACAAATTTTGTATATTGATATAAATTTGAGATTAATTAAGCATACTATACATACATTTCTACTCTTGCATAATGTATCGTTACCATATTTATCTATCTATTTATTTATATATTTATTTAACAATGTAATGCAAATTTCTAGTCCTTGAAAATTATTATTGCCAACTGTTTAGAATAATAAGGAAATGCAGTTTAGTAATTAATCACCTAGTATCGTCGAACTTGTAGTCATATTAGGTATGTTTACATGGTCAAACAAATATATATTTTAGATAGACAGGTCACTTTCAAACACTTCAGAGATCTATAGAATATGGCCTTTAAGATGTTTTCATAATCTAGGTTCTGCTTTTTTATGACAACAAGACATGTCTGCTCCTGGCAGAACCAATTTACTTCAGAGAAGATAATATGAATTGGATAGACTTCACATGCAGTTCATTTTCTTTGTGGCAAAAGTAGGCCACTGGGTAGAAAAATGCCCTTTCCTCGACTACTGATAATTATGCTGTCCTAATTGGATAAGCAGAACACAAAAGAGAAAGACTGCCAAACATTGTCAAGACATGGAGGGATATTCTGCTTCACAGAAAAGTCTGTTGGATATGTTAGGCCTGTAGGCTGAAGATGAATGCCCAGAGGAACTTTGTGTGATTGTCTAGCCAGTTGTTTTAGTTATTATGCACATATTTTGGAAGTCATTTGCTTGCACTTCCTGATTACTCAGTTAATATTATTTCTTTCTTGGGTCTGAGAGAAAGTTGAAGATTAGATAGTTATAGTTTTCCTTGTCTACTAGGCACAGAAAGCAAGTTATAAAAGAAAGTAAATTAGGTACAAGACTTTGGACTCACCAAGATAGGATAGATATGGAGGATTTTCTCTAAACTTGTTAAAAGCAAATGGATTAGATATTGTTGATGTACTTATTTCCTGTACATATTGTATATAGTTATTATTCTTACTGTGTATTTTTTCTTATATTTGCTATAGCCTTTTTATTTTAGACAAAAAGGGGAAATATAGTAATATTTTATTTTTATTTTAATAAATAAAGCTTGCCTAAAGATCAAAATGGAAAAGTTAAGCTACTAGAGGAAAGGCAGTGGTTACACACACCTTTAATCCCAGGATTTGGGAGACAGAGGCAGATGGATCTCTTTGAGTTCAAGGCTAGCCTGGGCTACACAAGGTCAATGCAGAAACAAATCCAAGTGATAGTGGCCTCCACCTTTTATCCTAGCACTAGAGGGAATATAAAATGGGAGAGAGATTTAGCCCACTTAGTCTACTTAGTCTGCAGTCGCCCAGTCTTGGTAGCAGTAAGACTTCTCTAGTAGCTTGACTGTTTTGCTTTTCTGGTTTTTGGGTTGAACCCCCATATCAGACTTTGGGTTTTTATTATACATGTTACATTTGCAACAATAAATAAATGGAACCTTCTGAAACTGAGAAGCTTCTGTAAAGCAAAGGACATGGTCAACAAGCTAAAACAGCAGCCTATAGAATGGGAAAACATCTTCACTAACCCCACATCGCACAGAGGGCTGATCTCCAAAATATACAAAGAACTCAAGAAATTGGTCATCAAAAAATAAATAAATAATCCAATTTAAAAAATGGGATACAGACCTGTACAGAGAACTTTCAACAGATGAATGGCTGAAAGACACTTAAGGAAATGCTCAATATCCTTAGCTATCAGAGAAATGCAAATCAAAATAACTCTGAGATTCCATCTTACACCTGTAAGAATTGCCAACATCAAAGCCTAAAGTTCACTCTTTGGATTCTCTGCTTAAGTCCTTTCTAGAGACTGTATTACAAAGTACATGCTTTTTAATAGTGCATTCAAACTGCTTAAGGTTCTTTAATCCCTGAAGCTCCTTCATATATATATATATATATATATATATATATATATATATATATATACACATATATATATGCCATAAAGTTATCTAGATTATATCACCTAAGAAATGATTAGTGACTTAGAATGAATCAGATCAAATTTCCATTAAAAATGTGAAAAATGAGACACACACATTCTCCAAGTCTCATTTTTCACTAAAGTATTTTCAAAGAAATTGTGGAGGAAATGGATAACAGTTTCAATTATAATTCTATGAAGATAAAGAAGTATTTCTGTCGTGTTTCTTACACTGATCTTCGATTAAAATCAGAATATATTAAGTAATTCTTCAGTGACACAATAAAAATCAATATAATAAAGTTTAATTATAAAGCTTTCTGGGCATCTGACCTCATCTAGCACTAACTTTTTGAAAAAGGCATATTAAAGTGGCAGTTTTGAAGTCAGTGCAAGCCTTGGTAATCAGGAAAGTTACTGAGGGAACGTCAAAGAGCTGAGGACCTTGCAGGGTGGCTTGTGTCTCAACTGCAACTCTGTCCCCCTCTTCCATTCTGCCCAAAACAAGCCAACTCACCGAAGCACTCTGAAAGCATGGTGATTTGACAGCCCCAGCCAGTGGCTTGATTTCATCCTGCAGAGTCCTCTAACGATGTGTGTGCCCCATCAGGACTCATATGACTGTGAGATCATGTTTTGGCTTAAATCGCTATCTAACAGAAAGTGATGGGGATATAGTCAGAATTTACCTGAAAGACAATAAACTAAACCAATATGGTAAAAAATCAGATCCACCATCTGTGAAGAAGGCATCTTTGAAGAGCCCAGTTTCTTCCCACCTGGAAAATGGAAGTGTAAAATTACACAGGCAGATACCAGCTTCCGTAGACAGCTATCTGGTTCTGGAAAAGTTTCAGTTCAGTTTATAGCATTAGTATATATTTTACTAAAAGCAAACATAAATACTATGACTATGCTAGTATAAATAAAGTCATAACACATATTATAATGGTCTTAAATATCCACTTGTCTAAGCCATGCTACGTATTTATTTACTCAAGTTGGATGATACTATGAAAATACTGTATAAAAGTGATGACAAGGCTGTGCCCCATGTTTTGCCGGCCCGAGTCCGAATAGTAGAATCCAGAAGGTGGTCAGAGACACATAATGTCAGTAATCTGTATATCCGACCGTGCCAAATAGGTCGTGGGGAAGGTGATTGGCACAGCCATGTTAAAAACTGCTAAAGTCAGAGCGACCAAACTTGTTTTGGACCCATACTTGCTAAAGTACTTCAACAAGCAGAAAATCTACTTTGCTCACGATGCCCACCAGCAGTGCTCCGCCGGGGACATCGTGCTCCTCAGAGCTCTGCCGGTCGCCAGGTCAAAGCACGTGAAACATGAACTGGTTGAGATCATTTTCAAAGTTAGCCGAGTTATCGACCCAGTCACAGGAAAGCCCTGTGCGGGGACAGCCTACCTAGAAAGTCCACTCAGTACAGAAACTGCTAAGCCAAGTAAAACTCCAGAAGAACTCAAGGCGTCTTCCACCTAGGGAAGAAGGAGCCAAAGGGACTTCTGTCTTTATGTCTCCTCTCTGACTTCCGTCACTAGCCACCCAGTTTCTCTTGCGACATTAATGAAATAGTAAAAGTAAATGAAACAAACAAAGTGATGACAATCCAGTTGAGCTCAAGTAAAAATTATGACCAATTATGCATGCCTTGTGGGTCTCTGAGGCAGTTAGAGAAAAACAAAAGTGATAAATGTAAGCTTAGGCTGCATTGCTGTTATTGATTGATAGCTGAACTGACACGGAGATGAAGTTAGCCTTGTGTACTAGGTACTTTGGTTTTCCTGGGACAAAATACATTACAAAAGCAACTTAAGGAAGGAAGGGCTTATTTGGGCTGGTATTTCAAGGGTATATCTTGGTAGTGGGAGCTTGAGGTGGCGGGTCACAATGCACTCATGCTCAGGAAGCCTGGAGATGAGGGTTCCCGCTTAGTTTGCTTTCTCCATTTCTCTGTTTGGGACATCTATCCCTGGAATGGTGGTGGACATCATCCCCACATTTAGAAAGCCTTTCCCTGTCTCAACCAGATTAACATAGAATGAGACTCTTCATCCCAATGACCTCTCAGAAGTACCAAGAGGTTTGTTGCCATGGTGATTCTAAACCCTATCAGGCTTGTCAATATTGATCCACCATTATAAATTCAGTAGATTTTATAATGTTTTACATTTTAGTTTTATAAAGTCTCATCAGGTGGGAGAAATACAGCACAGTATCCTCTACTTTCTTTAGCTATTACGTTGGTTAACCAGGTAGGAACAGTAATTTACCACTCAAGGGTCTATATTCCAGAGCAGAGAAAGGAAGGATAAACAGAATAAGGGAAGCCAAGTTCATTGATCAGTCGATCTTCTGAAGGGTTCTCACTGAGATGAGAGAGGCTGAAACAAGCATCAGGCTCTGATGAGTCCTGAAACCAGAGACCTAGGTTAAGCCCAGACACCAGGACTCAGGTCACTGAAGGAGCCATTCCTAAGGCAGAGCTTTGCCGAATCGCCCTTGGAAGTTCGGTAAGCAACACCCCTCTCTACTTTCAGAAAGTGTCTATCCTGATGATTGACTTTTACAGATCTGCATCACAAAAAAATAGCCTCTTTCAACAGAAAGGAACTTTTCCCCTTAGAGATCTCAATGCTTCAGACTTAATAGCATCTTGGAGAAACAGGATTCTTATTCGAAGGCACTGAATTTTATTGGAATCTCTGTTTATCTGCAATGTTTCTGTTAAGATTACAGAAGCTAAATTTTTCTGTTCAGTATACTGACAGAGCTCCTTAAACTACCCTCTGGTCATTCTGTTCAGAAAAGTCTCAGTGCTGCTTATGCTGTATTTACTGGGGAATCCTGGGGCTTGAAAAGCAGCATTTAAACAAACAGCTTCCCATAAGGATCTGAGAAATCTGGTGTGGGAGGTACTGAAATATCAATAAGAACAAAACTGCAGTAAGCTAAGTCTGTTGCTCTGTCGCTCCAGTTCCTGCCTCTGGCTCTGCTTCAGCAGTCACTCTTAGGATCCCCTTGAGAAGAGCCCTCTCCCAGTCCCTTGTTTATTTCAACCAACCAAATGCAAATTCTATCAACTAAAGCCCAGAAAGCCCAGGATTATTTTCTGACTTTTAGAAGTTAGAAAATCTCTCCCCATCCAGGTTTCATACTTTTCTAGATAAGCAATTCCCAAATGTCTTAAAACCCTTAACTAGTGCCTTTGGGAGGATACTGACTTTTAAATCCTGGTGCTTTTGCTACAGTTTAGGGAAGCATGCAGGTTAGTGAGCAGACTCCTCACCTGGGTTAGAGCACATTTGTAAACACATGAGCAGAAGAAAGGACTAGCTGTGCCAGGAGGGGAGGGTGTGAACATGCAGGATTCTGGAATAACAATGCTGGAGTCAATACATAAGGAAAGGAGAATAGTTATAAATGCAAGGCACTGATGGCAAGGAAAACATCATCTAGAGAATTAAGCATGATCTCTGTAAACTGCCAGCCCCGGATTCATTACTTACAGCCCCAGGAAGACTGTTCAGATTAAATTCTGTCCTTGACATACATTAAGTTCTGCCTCAAAGGTGAGGGTATAAAGGAAAAAGCAGTTGGTTTTTACTGTGACTGTGGACAATGTAGAGATTTCAGTAGAATGGACACTGGAGTCTGAGGGCAGAGGCCAAAATGAGTCTCAGCAAAGAAAAAATTTGGAAAAAATAAAAAAGCAAAAGCATACAGGGCCTGCTTCTGGAGATGGCCAGAATTCTGGCTTAAACGGGCTACTTTTAAAATATAGCATTTTCTGTGTGCCAGATCTGTTACTGAAACCTATGGTTTGGTCTTTGACAGAAAGTCACCAATAGCAAAACAGCCAATATCCAGTAGTCAGCCCTGAAATCATATTCATGCAAATAAAATTATATAGACTCAGTAGATTGAACTGATACATATATGCACATGTAACAACAATGAAAGAAACAGAGGTCCTGAATCTGAGCGGGCAAGAGGTAGATGATGTTAGAGGGGAATACTGCAGCTGCCTTTAGAAGTGATCTCTCACACGTACTTCTGTGAAAACCCCTCTGGGCTCACCAAGCTGTACAGCTGCAATTGTTACTTCGTTTTGCCGTGTTGACTCTCTGGAATGAGTAGATGGTGTGTGTTTATGTGCTTGTAAATGTGTGTGCTTTTATGTGCATATACATATATGGTGTGTATGTATTTGTCTGTGTGTCCCTGTTTATAATTGTGTATGTTTGTCTATATATGTTTGTGTGCGTATCTTTCTCTGTGCAGGTGTGTGTCTGCCTGAAGGTGTGTGTGCATATTTGTGTGTGTGTGTGATATATGTGTATGTAACTATATGTGCTTGTTTTTCTGTGTTTGTGTGTATGTGTTTGTGTTCATGTGTAACTCTGCATGTGCCTGTGTGTATATGTGCATTTCTGTGTGAGTGTCTATGCATGTGCCTGTGTGAATATCTGTTTGATATGTATGCATTTGTATCTATGTACGTGTGCCTGTTGTATATGTGTGTATATATTTTTGTGTTCAAGAGTGTATATATGTGAGTGTGTATGTATTTGTATATGTATGTGTGCACATGTGTTTGATCTTTATATATGTGGATTTATTTGTTCATATGCATGTGGACATTTGTGTAATTGTATGTGTATGTCTGTTTACATGTGTGTTTATTTGTGTATGTGCTTGTATGAGTATATATATATTTGTATGTTTGAGCATATATGTATGTGTGTATGTAAGTGTAGGATATGTGCATGTGTGTATGTCTTTGGATATGTGCATATATGTATGAGTTTGTATATGTGTATATGTCTATACTTATGTGTGTATGTCTGTGTACAGTCTGTGCACATGTGTGGATGCAGACATGTGTCTGTGTACATGTGTGTATATGTGCACATGTGAATTTGTCTGTGTTTTGCATCTCTCCGACATCTCTTGCACAACAGGGCATGGAGGTTCTTTTTCCTAAGGAAAATAAAAAGACCTCCAACAAGTCTCTTCCAACAGCCCATTCCAATGTCTTCCCCTTTCCTTCTTCCTGGCAACTGATGTTTCAGCTTCATGAGCCACCAATGTTACATGGTCACATGGTCTTGGATAAGGTGTGGTTACCTAGAGGGACTGCTGAGTTCATTCAGAGACAAGGACAAAGAGTTGTACATCCTAGAGAGAAGACCCATGAACAGAAAATGAAAGCGTGGAAAAGTGAAGTGACTTTTGTAGAGAGACAGGTCATTGACCCATGCCTGGAAAGTGACATGGGGGAGAGATATGGAGAAAAAAGAACAATAACAAACTTTAATGAACTTGTCATAGGTTGCAAAGGCCCTCCCCCTTCCTTATTCCCTCTCCTCCCTGACTGGTCCTGGGAATCAGCCATTAGTCGTTTGATTCCTGGAACAGGTACAAAGTTTTGATGGACATGGGGAGTTGCGGTGAGAAGGCAGACAATCTCAGGAGCAAGGAACAATTTCACGGAAAAGACCTGGCCCCTCTTTTAGATTATCCTAAGTTCCCCTGGCTGTCCTTCACTAGGGTGCTTGTCTCAGCTCAATCAGCTTCACACTCAAGCTGATGGATCGGTATCTGTGTCCTAAGAATGTGACACATTTTGAACACTACTGCCAGAGTAGATGGTCACATCCCCTGAGCAGTATACCATGCCAGATGTTTGCTACAGGATGCACACATAGGTTCAGATCATCACCATACTGACTCTCTTCCAGAAGTGTGGATGAGATTGGCATTAACAAACATCTTATAGACCCAGAGTGCGGACATGACTGCTATACCAGTGTATTACAGATCTAGATTCCAGTTACATCGTCCCCATCGTCTCACACCGAATCCTGACAATGTGACAGGCTCTAAAACGCCATGGAAACGAACTCCTGAGTATGTGGGGAAGGACTGTTCTGGAGTAGATTAGTTAAGGTGAGGGCATATACCCTAAATGTAGTTAGCACCACTCTATGGACTGGGATGCTAGGATGAATAAGAAGGACAAAGTAAATAGAGTCGACCTCCACCTCTCTCCACTTCCAGTCTGTGGACCTGAGGCCACCTGCCTCCAGATCCTGCCACCAGGCCTCCATGCCACAGTGGATGGTACCCCATCAGCCATGAGCCAAAGTCAACCCTTCCTTAGGTTGTTTTCTATAAGGCATTATGTCACAGTAATAACCAAAGTCACTAAAATACAGCTAAGTGTTGCCTGAACTCATCTTTGTCCCAGTACCAGGCTCTTCCATTTTCCTCTTTACTGCAGTTCTTCTTAATGCAGACCGCTCGCAATGGGTGCTCTGAAAATAAATTAGGATCAAGTATGGTGTTAAACTGGATGTGAGGAAATATGCCTGCAAAAGGCATCTGCTGGGGCGGAATTTCATGGCATTTTTAGGCTATTATGCAAGTATATTGGAGAAAAAAAAAGATCCGTTAAAATTGATTATACACATATAGTAAGGCTTTTTTCTTTTTTCTTTAATTCAAACAGATTTAAAGCATTAATAGTGTCAAACTCTTAACTAAAGCAGTAAAAAGATCTTGGTAATGTGTTGATTTAACTAGCTTTTGCGGTATTAAGCTGGATGAAGACACAGGCCTTATCTGCAATGGCCTAGAGACTAGGAAGGAGCTATTAATAGTTTTAAATAATGCCTTGGTGACTAGGAAATAATTGTTTTTTATGTCTGTGGGTTCAGAACGCACTGGTTTTATAGTCAGTAGCTTATCTGCCTTGAGCTAAACACACTTTATATTTTAATTGTGGGTCCAAGTGGGTTTTATGGTGGAATGTTCTCCCTTCAAGTGCCTGCAAGTTATCACCTTGTTTCTGATGGTAAAGGATAAGGGTACAAGGGGAGCATTAGCTGTTAGAGAATGCCCTCTGCTTGGAGCAGCTGAACCTCCCCTTTCTGCATCCCTTCTCCCCTTTCATCTCTTCTGTTCTCCCTCCCCCGAGACCTTCCTCCCTCTGTGACTGCACCTGCCGGGCCATTTTTGCCAGCTCCTATCTCTTAAACCTTAGCTCACCTGTTTTAGTTCAGGTAACTAACACAGAAAAATAGTAACATACTCAACCTCCAAAACCAGTGTCCTACGAGCTAGCTTTCCTTCTGCGATGATTGGATTTGAATATGGCCAATTAAAGAAACTGGGGCTAGACTTTATGAATCCAAATTCCTAAACAAATTAAAATTGGCATTCCCATAATAAGCAGTCTGCCAGTGAAATTCCGCTTGCCATGCTTA
>JABTXL010002812.1:2022666-2061911 GCA_025134845.1 Neodon shergylaensis
TGCACATCCTCTGCACCCTCACGCATGCTTAGGGTGGCTAATTTTCAATTTTGCCAATGTGGTAAGTGTGTAATGATGGCTCCTTATGGATTTAACTCACTTATACTCCTCTGCTTACGGATGAAAGTCAGTGTCGTTTTATTTACTTATCCATATGTATTCTTTTTAAACAGGGGTTGTTTCACTCCAACTTTTGAGTCAGAGTTTTACTGTGGAGCTCAGGGTAGTTCAGAATTCACTATATAGCCCAGATTAGGCTTTACTTAGTAAGTCCCTCACTTCGGTTTCCAAAATTTTGAGATTACAGGTATGGACCACATTCATGGGAACTTGTAATTTTCTTAATACTGCTTTTCAATGAGGCAAAGGTATTGATTTTTGGAGCCCAGTTCATCAATTCTGTGTCATTCATTTCTATCAATTCGCTTAATGCAATGTTTTCTTCTAGAAGTTTTACCTTGGGATTTAGATATATTACCTACCCTTTGTTAATTGCAGCATACCGTGTAAGGAATGGATGCTGTTGTTTTGTATAAGGGTATCTAAAGCCACCAGTGCTACCCGCTGGAAACATTCACTTTCCAGGAGAGTTATCTTGGTATTTCTATGAAAATTCAATGACCAACTGAATACGGTACTTCTGAGCTCCATCCTGGTTTCTGAACAAAAAAGATCCAAGGGTCAGTATCGCTGTACTATAGTATCAGGAATGCTACAGGCAGGCCTGGCTCTGATAGCTCATTTTCGCTTGGTTCCCTTTTTCAATTTGTTTGGGCTAGGCACATTTGGGGGTAGAACACTAACAGGCACAAAGTTATGGGTTGGTTCTTAGCACTGCAAAAACATTTTTGTTTATTTCATAGCCTCTGAATTTCCACAGATATTACAATCAGCTTTTCAAACTCTGTTAAAAAAATCTTTTTGGAATTTTTAACTCAAATTAAATTGAACTTATAGATTGTGGGTATATTGGCATCTTCACCATATTGAATATTCCTGTTTATATCCTCAAAGAGTTCACTTAAAGATCCATCAAGCTAACTGAATTTGCCAGACGCTTATTGCTACACTAGATGTGTCAAAGAATTCTTTCTCTGTTTTATTTTGAAAAGTTTCTTTGGCTTTCTTCAAATCAGCTAATGATTTATTTTTCTGTAATGACTAGGCTACCATGAACCCTATTCATTGCATATTTGCCATGGATATTGTAGCTTCTCCTATGTCTTTGTGTGTGATTATTTGGATTTCTGGATGCTGAAGTCTTGGAAACAGAGGGCTTTCTGAATTCCTGAGAATGTTCCTAAGTTATTCCTAGGAATGCGGTTATTGCCTTTGTGTAGAACAAGAACTCTGACAGAATTCTGCAGTTTACCCCAGATTTTTATGGAAAATAACAGCTCAACAACTACCAACGTCTTCTGAAATGAAGCCCTGTAACAAAAGGCTATTTTTAGGAGATCCTTGAATCTCTAGCATGTAATAATCATTTGTGGCAATTTAATGACATGACTCACTTCCAGGGAAGTGAGTTCTTCTTCCCATGTGAAAGTATTTTATTTTGACCAAACTGAGCAGTTTGAGTATGGGATTCTGCCATACTTCATTTGTTTCTAATGTACCAACTAGTTGATAATTGAAGACTTCATAATTAAAGACTAAGAAGATCTTTGAGAGTAAGAGTATATAATGTGTTTTTTTCTTTTTTGCCCAGTAGAAATGACTGACTTGGCAGGAAAGTGGTAATAATAGACACAATGGTTGCTTCCTACTGAGTTGTGTTGTCTGCTTTTTCATCACGGACATCCGCACCACATGGATTTTAATCCATGATAACAGCCCATCATTCCCAAACTGGCAGCTTTGTTATGAATTCTTCATCAATGTGTCCTAAAATAGCAAGGACTGCTTCACATCCCTGAGGCTTTTAAACTGGCCAAGAGAATAAGCTCACATCCAAAGTAGAGTAACTTTAAGAATTTGTTGTTAACTTCAAACTAGAGACGTGAACTCTTGGTGAGACCTCAGAAAGTTGGTATGAGGCTTATCAATGCATGTTGTAAGATGAATTAATTAGACCACTGTTGGTGACATGACATAGGGAGCAGATGGAGCAGGAAGTCTTCTTTATTTATGTGGTTGGTGTTATTCAGCAGAGCTACTTTGTTATCTGAGGTGCCGGCCTTCACAGGTCAGGAATTATCTTCCATGACTATGCCTCTGACATCTGCATTTATTAGTATTCTTTCCAGAATGCAGAGTTAGAATGTATTAGGCAGTGAGGATGGCTTCAGTACTCTTTTTGTTCAGGGTGTTTGTGGAAGGTGGTTAGAAGACCAACTAGTTTTTCCTTCTGCTGTCAATAGAAGTATGTGTGTGTGAGTGTGTGTGTGTGTGTGCTTGCACACATTTGTGATCATCTGATTAAGGTTGTCTTCTTATTCTACAATTTAAGAAAGGATATGTTGTCTCCTACAGTTGAGTGGAATTTATACACATGTGTACACGACAGCACACAGACAGCTGAAATAACCACAGTACATAGATGTCCCGTGCTATTTCTTAACTGCTGTAGAGATGTGTGCTTGAAAGATGAATCTTTCAATAACAAGAAACTAGACAGTTGGCAGCTTTTCATGGTCTTCTGGGGGGCATCAAATGGTTTCATATACATGCTAGTTCTCCAAGCAAGTATCTAGAGGATTTAGACTCTGAGTTTCATCCATGTGACGCCACCCAAATTTAAAAGCTACCATGACATCATCATTGATAAGACTAAGTCTTTGGAAAAACACACTTGAATATCTTACTTTGTTACACTAACATGCATAGGCCAGATGTAGTCCATTAAGCTACTCCATTGTGCTATGAGTGCAGAGCTGTGTTACCGACTCAGAAAAACACCTTGATGGCTGTTTGGTTAACTCCCATGGTGATTCCCTTGCCAGTGACTGACCTGTGCAGAAGGATGATTATGGACAGATTTCTGGACGAGATGTGAAAGGCTGCCACTGGGGTGGTAATGGGTCTGGAAAAGTCTCCTCTATTTAGACGTATGGATGTAACTGCTGTGGAGCTGAGGAAGCCTCTAAAGGATGGAGGTAAAAGTACAGAAAAAGCTAGGATCTTGAAATGCCTTTCCTCGATCCATTGATCATGCCCTTTTGGAATACTCACTGTCTCTAGTGTCCCAATGTGTGGCATGATTCATAGAGTATTGTCATTGCTTTCTACCATTTTAAGACGGGATTTTTAATGTGAGAACAGAAACATCCTGAGACACAACAGAAAGCAATTCCACTGCTGTTGAAGCCCATAATGAAAGAGTCTTGAATTTGTAAGAGATTGTTTAATGCCATAGCTTTGGTGTGGAGCATAGATTCTTTTTTCTTTATCTCCATTTATTAAATATTACCAACTCCTACAATCCACCCTTCTATGTGTCCGGTCTCCATGCAGCTCTCTTACACAAGACTACAAAGGACAAACTTCCAAAAGTGAAAGCCTTGGTCTTTAGATTTTAGTCAAAGAAAAGAAAAACAAGCAAATAAACAAATAACCTACCAAAAATATAGCCAGAAAATTATTCCTGAACTCACTCCTTCATGGTTCTGAAATTCACAAAAAGAAATCATGGCATTATATTAAAGGCGTATATGCCTAAAAGCTGTGGAATAAACCGAAGGATGGCTGTGCAAAACAAATTTAGATGACCTCTTAGTGTCTAACAGTTCTTAGATGCAGCTGCTTTTGTGTTTGTCTAAGCTTGCCAGGACTCAGGGAAACTCTGTTGAGAACCTATTTTACCAAAATAGAAATCAGGACATCCAGTGATCTGCAGAATCAAGAGGCAATAATTGCAGATTGGGCGGCCTATCAGTTTTCACAGTTTAGTTCCTTTCTATTTGTTTTGAGTCCTGAAAGCAAATCCAAGACCTCAATCCTGATAGCCATGTACTCTACCACTGAGTCACATCACAAACTCTTACTTTAGTTTTTAACAGATAGTTCAAGTTTGTTTTTTAAAAATTCTTCTCTCATGTATTGCATACTGACCATGGTTTCCCCTCTCTCCACTACTCTCAATGCTACTTACACCACTTGCCCTCTTCCCAAGATCTACTCCTCCTCTGTTGTACCTCAAAAAAGAGCAGGCCTCCCAGGAATATCAACGAAACATAACATAACAAGTTATAAAAAGAATACACAGGAACCATCATACCAAGCCTGGGCAAAACAACCCAGTAGGATGAAAATGGTTCTAAGAGTAGACAAAAGAGTCAGAGACGCCCTCCCCCACTTTCACTGATAGGAGTCTCACAAGAACACACGAAGTGGCAAATCAATGACTGGTCCAAAATGAGGCCCACAGCACTAGAGGGAACACATGACTGACACTTTCCTTTTAAGTGACTATAATTATTAATAAAAGTATGATGATGGCTCTTTATGGAATAGTCCATCACATTGCTTAATTGAGGAGCAGTGTTTCTTGCTGACGTATTTACAGTATGACCGCCTCTCTTAACCCAAATTGATAAACAACATTGCTGAGTGTAAACATTGATCTTTCCTATGGTATCAAAAGATGTTCTATGATAATGCCTTCATCATATAGAGGTCATCACTGGTATGATAAAGCTCAGTTCACACCGCTCTGTTATGGAGTAAGCAGGTCTGTGGGGCTCATCCTCCTCCTTCTATAGAAAGATATTTGATAATCTTGCTTCACAGTGTGACTGCACGGGTGCAAAATCACACTGCAGGAGCACCTGCATCTCCAACATATGCCTGGTTTGGCTGCTAAACAATCATCTCATAATTGATAGAATATAAGGAACCCAAGTTTCATCAGTACATGAAGAGTTTCATATAAAATATAACAATCAGAAATGCTGTAGCAGAAAGGTGAAACAGTAAATGGAAGGGTTGAAAATTCATAAGGAGTTTAATGCCTGGGCTGCATATTTGAATGCTGCTAACACCACTTAACTTTCTCTTCATTGAAAGAACAGGATTTCATGCCCGAAAATATGGTAGAGACAATGAACCTGCAACATACAGGAGACAAGAGGTATCAGTCCTGGGACTGGGTCAGTCCTGGGTACTACAGCAGTTTGGAAAGAACTACACCCATATTCTCAAATATTGTTTATAAATGTTTCTTTACATCTAAAGGGAAATATGCTATAGAGATTTGCATTGGTATAGATCTTGATTTATTGATACAAATTTAAAGTCAGTTTTGTTATACTGTGTATATGTATATTTATGCTATTTATTAAGACATCGTGTTTGCACAGCACATTTAAAATGTAATGCATAATTAAAAAATATAGGTAAATAGAGAGTCATCTATAATAGTCAAGCTTGTAGTCATGTTAGATTTTCTAGATGTATTTCAGATAGATAGGGATTCTTCAAATATTTCAAAGACTACAGAATATGGCACTTAAAGTGTTTTAAGAATTTAGGACTTTTCATGACAACGAGACACATCTACTCCTGGCAGCACCAATTACTTCAAGAAGATGATGGGCATTGAAGAGGCTCCTCATGGAGTTTGTTAGCTATTTGGGCAAGAAACTGCTCTTGCCTGGACTGCTTGACGGTATGTTGGGTGAACTGGGCATGCAGAACCCACAGAGAAATGACCACTGAACTTGCCTAAAGGTGAGACCATCCTTCAGGGTTCCTGCTTCATGAAAGAGTCTACCAGACATTCTTCAGGACACAGAAAAATGTTACAGACTGTTGTCTGAGTTTCTGTCCTGCCCGGTTCTCACAATTGTTAAGTCCCAAAGAAATCACACAGAGGTCTACATTAGTTATAAACTGATTGGCCCATTATCTCAGGCTTCTTATTAACTCTTATAACTTATATTAACCCATTATTCTTGTCTATGCTAGCAACACAGTTTGGTACCTTATTCAGCAAGGCAGTCACATTTTGTTTCTTCTGTGGCTTAGTTGGGACTGTGTCCTCTTCCCAGAATTCTCCTGTTCTCATTGACCCACCTCTACTTCCTGTCTGGTTGTCCCGCCTATACTTCCTGCCTGGCTACTGGCCAATCAGTGTTTATTTGAAATACAATTGACAGAATCTAGACCATTGTCCCACACCAACAGACAAACTGCCAATATAGGCAGAATTGTCTTTGAAATTCCTGCTTCATGCAAAAGTTTGCTAGATACTATGGGCCAATAGGCTGAAGACATATGCTCCAATATTACAGAAGAACTCTGGGTGACTGTCCAGGTTGTGAGATGTCTCTTTCAATTCTAGAGTTTTGGAAGTGCTTACAATGCACTTCCTGTTTATTTAGGTAATATTATATCCTTCTGGAGTCTTCAATGGGGTTGAAGAATTTATAGTTATAATTAAAGTTTTCCTTAGTTATGATAAAAGATAAAGTAAATGTTGTAACTGTAATTCTTGCTCGATACCTGTTTTGTTATATGTAATTTTACTATGTTAAAGTTGAAACCTTCCTTATCATTTAAACAGAAAAGGGGAGGTGATGTGGGATTCCCCTTTGTGTGCTCTGAATACCATTGGTGAATAAAGAAACTGCCTTGGCCTGTTGATAGGACAGAACTTAGGTAGGCAGGGAAAACTAAACTGAATGCTGGGAGAAAGGAGGTGGAGTCAGGGAGAAGCCATGGAGCCGCCACCAGAGATAGACATGCTGAAACTTTGCCAGTAGGCCATAAGCCTCATGGTAAAATATAAAATAATGGAGATGGGTTAATTCTAGATGTAAGAGCTAGCTAGCAATACACTTAAGTAATTGGCCAAGTAATTTAAGTAATTTAATTAATACAGTTTCTGTGTAATTATTTCAGGTCTGGGCAGCCGGGAAATGAACAAGCAGCCAAGCGGCCTTCTTACAACACTAGACAGGGAAACCAGTGGTTCTAAGTTGGTGCTGCTAAAGCAAGAGCCATGCTCCATGCACTAATGATCAACAGAATAATTCAGGAGACTTTGAAAATGCCTTCAACCTTTGTCTACTGGAAGTCCATCAACACATCTGTTCGCTAGAGCATCTAATATTAATTAAGACAACTTGGTTGGAGACAGTGTGGGGTATAAGACTTGGAGCACTAATGATACACACAATGCCAGTTAGGTGTCAGGTAAGAAGAAGCCATGGACCAGAAGCCTACATTAGTTACTTTTCTGTCACTATAATAATAAGCCTTGACCAAAACAACTCAAGAAGAGAAAGGATTTATTCTGCCTCTCAGTTCTAGAGACAGAGGTCCTTCATGGCCAGGAAGGCATGGCAATAGTGAGGGAAAATATGTTGAGGGGGACAAGAAGCTGATTGATCACACTGTCATCCATACACAGGAAGCAGAGAAGTGGGAAAGAAACAGGAAACAAGGTAAGGTTATAAAACGTCAAAGTCGGCCCACACTGATGCACTTCCTTTAGAAAGGCTCCAACTCCGAAAGGTTGCATAACCGCCAGAAACAGCATCACCAGCTGGGGCCCAAGTGTTCAAGGACATGAGCCTTTGAGGGGCATTCCTCCTTCAAACCTCTGCAGAGCCACAAACACAAGAGGGAACAACAGAGGTACCATTAGACAGGCAGAAAGGCGGTTGTCTGAGGTAGCAAGAAAGAGAGGAAGTGAAGAACACAGAGCTGGGAGAGCAGTATCCATGATGAAGAAAGTTGGAGGCCAAGAAGAAGAATTGTCTTCTCTCTATGGATAACGGGAGCAAACTGACAATTTACACAGCACAACGACCAATTCATTTCCAAGGAATTGATTTTCTCCAACTGTAGGCAGGTCAATCAATGAACGGCACTGAAGAGGCAGGTACTGCTACAGCCCTTAGCATGGGGATCTTTGAACAGGGGTTGGAAACTGTATGAGAATCTGTTTCTGATGCACATCAATCAATTCAGGTCTGAACTGAGTGGGAGAGATCAGGGCAAGCTGGTGGCATTTGACAAGAGGAAAACTAGCTTAGAGGGGAATTAAACCACTGGGCTGCTCTGTACACCTGGGCCCCAGTCCCATCTCTTTTTGAGGAAGCTGAGATGGATTGCTGAACTGATGCTGCAGGTTCTAGTCTGTAAAACAATAATATTATTAATTCTGTTGGTTAATCAAGAGAGTAGACATAAGGTGCATGGATGGTAGAGTAGATTTTACTACATAGCGGATGATAGAAAATGTTGGGTACCAGACAGAAATTAGAAAACTACTCAGTAAATATTGGGCAAAAACTGGAAAACCTTCAAATTATAAACCTTTGTCATAAGTTACATGTCAAAAATGAATACTAGAAAAAAAGGAAAAAACCATATAACTGAAGAAATAACTGAAGGCAAGAAGCTGACCCAAGCACTAATATAAGCTGGAACATATTGCAAGGTCAAAGCACTACAGTCTAATCATCACCAAACAGGTCTTTTTTGTTGTTGTTGTTGTTTTTGAGACAGGGTTTCTCTGTGGCTTTGGAGCCTGTCCTGGAACTAGGTCTGTAGACCAGGATGGTCTCAAACTCACAGAGATCCGCCTGCCTCTGCCTCCCGAGTGCTGGGATTAAAAGCGTGCGCCACCATCGCCCCATAGACAACCGTTCTTTTTATGGTGGCATCTGGTGCACATCACCATGTGTAAGAAGTCTCCCCACAAGGATAATCTTAGAGTTCGCACCACCGAACTCACAGAGCCCCCGTGTCTGAGCATTAGCTGAGGCTGGGCTGCACCAAAATCACAATTCCTTTGAACTAATCTGTGCATGCCTGAGGTCAGGTGATTTATCTTCAATAAACTTCAAGGATGAAAGAGCTCTCATGAAAAACAGATTAGTTCTAATTACTATGAATCTCAGCAACTATTTAAGCCCTGCACTTACCAAATAATTAGATCTTGTATGGGGAATTCTAGCAGCATGGTCCTAGAGGCGTAAATCAACATGTAAACATTGCGTCCTGTGTGCAACTAGAGCTCCACTATCTGAGGTAAGCATAATCTGTCCAGCACCACTTGGTCAGGCACTTTATCCAATGTGAGCAAAAGAAAAGGGGTGGTTTTCTTCCTCTTCTGCATGGATTTCATAGCAATATATTCACTGAAAATGTGTCCCTTGCTCTTGAGAATAGTGTGCACATTATGAATACAAAATTATCTTCATTGGAGAAAATAATCTCCAATGCAAACTGAAATTTCAATTTGCATATGATCTGATATGCCAACCCGTGGCCATATACCCTACAGATATATAAGCCAATACTTCATAGAGACACCTGTTTACCCATGTTACTCCACCGCTATTCAGAACAGCTAAGATATAGAGTCCACATAGGCACACATCAATGGAGACCAGACAATGACGAATACATGGTATAGATGCACAGTGTAGAGTCATATAACTAAAAAGAACCCCATCAGGGGCTGGAGAGTTGACTCAACAGCTAACAGTACTTGTTGCTCTTGCAAAGGATTTACATTGGAGGCCTTACAACCACCTTTAACTCCAGTACCAGGGCTTCCAATGTCCTCTTCTGGTCTATGCAGGCACCTGCATACACACGGCATGCATGCACACAATGTACACACACGTAACTAAAAAATAAAATATTATTTACAAAAGAGAAAACCATGCTGCTTGTAAGAAAATAGAAGCAACTGGAGTTCCTCATGATTCCTGAATTAGGATAGGATCAGAAAGACAAATATTGCATGTGTGTTCTCATATACAAAGTGGAGAGTTCA
This sequence comes from Neodon shergylaensis, assembly GCA_025134845.1. NCBI lineage: Eukaryota > Metazoa > Chordata > Mammalia > Rodentia > Cricetidae > Neodon > Neodon shergylaensis. Next base: position 2,032,403 of record JABTXL010002812.1, read on the forward strand.
AAAATCATGAGAGTATAAAGGGAGTAGCTGGGTGGGAAAGAAAGATGTAGACAGCTTGGGCAGGACAAAGATGCATCACACACATGGATGAAAATGTCTTAATAAGCACTTTCATTTTGTAAACCCAACATATGCTGATAATAAAGAAAACCATCTTTGTTCTGGCCACCCACAAAAATCATTCAGAAGTTAAAAGGCTCAGTTGTTTCAGGTCACAGCGTTTCCAGGCATGAGAGGAAGCGAGCTGTTTTCTCCATTTAGCTGGTAACCCAGGGACTGATGTGTGCTTTGGTTCGAATGGAGACACAGATGATAATGTGAAGGGCAGAAAGACTTCCACTGAAAGTCAACAGCTGGGATACTGTTTCTGCTTAAGGGGGCTATGCGAGACCCTATTTCCAATGGAATAAAGGAATAATAAGATAGAGAACACGAAAGCTGTAGGCTCTTGGTGATATGCAGCAGGCTTGGTATCTTTTAGCACCTGAAGAAAAGAACAACAGCTTCCACCGTCCTGGATGTGAGAAAATTGCTGTTCTAGGCTTCTGAGACTTCTGGGGAGAGATGATTGCACCAGGCTGGCTTTCAGCTCAGCTCAGTCTCTTTCTTACCTGAACTGCAGAGGCTGCCTGACTGAGCTGTTCAGTTCTCTCTGACTGGCTTTGCCCCAACACCTCAGTGGACTGCCATCTCCCACGCTGCATTTTCTCAGTATTGGATACCTAAGCTATCAAATCAGAATCTGATTGAAGACTGTGGAAAATAAAGTCAAATTACTGAATTAGAAAACGCTCTAGAATCTAGCATCGGACTTCAGGAGTCTGAAGCATTGAGCTTCGTCCTCTTGTTACTAGTTTGGAAGCCGTTTCTTCTTTCTTCCACTCTGAATCGTCTCTTTGATGCTTGCCCTGAAATCTCACATCTGCTCGCTTTTCTCATGAAGAGAAAATGTACAGTTCCCAGGACTTGAGTCTGTAGAACATAGACATGTTCTAAAGGAGATATCAGGAACTCTTGTTGTCTAGTCACTGTCCTCAAGTAAAGACCTCTCAAACGAGCTACCAGAGCCCAGCACCTGACCTCAGAACCAGGGGCATCTGGGTTTAGGTTAGGGATTTAGGTCTCAGAGCTTCAGCCTCGGTTAGTCTGCGACTGTGTGAATGAGTGAGTGGTTTTCATCCAGGTGTGAGTCCATGTGGAATTCCCATTCTGCATCACAAACAACCCCAGTTATTCCAGGTTTCCCGTGTCTGCTGCCGTGACTCTCTTCCTCCCTCGGCTCCCTTCCCTTCTCCTGATTTCTATCCCTTCTGTTTTCTAGCTCCTTCATCTCTCTTCTTCTTTTTCTTCTTTCTCTTCCCCTTTTCCTCTTTCTTCCCCTCCTTTCTTCATCTTCTTTTTCAAACTCATATTTTTCCTCCCTTCTTTCTACCACTTTATTCATATCCTCTTATTATACAAAGAACCCTAATCTCACTCACCCTGAACAGCTAGTGCCCTCTTCTCTCCCACTTCCCTCCCTTATCTCCCCTTCCCTCCTTCCCCCCTCTCGTGTGTATGTGTGTGTGTGTGTGTGTGTGTGTTTCCTAACATTTGAATGGGACTTTGGGGTTAAAAAACACACTTCTGGGTTATTAACTTAAAATAACTTGCGAAATAGGTAGGGGAGTTTTTTAAATGTGTAGTTTATAGAGCAGGAAACAGGATCTCAGCAATAACAAACATCTTTACCTACAACTGCAGTAAATCAAAACCTGAAGTACCTGCCAGCCTCAAGAATGTGGTCATACTGTCTTTACCTGCAGAGGGCGCTTTCACCTGGGAAGGCCCTCTAGTGTTTCCTCCTTGTCGTCGGAGACCCTATCAACAGCAAGCAGCATGGTTTGTTAGACCCCAACTGCCACCATGTGAGAGACAGAAATAGTGAAAAGAAGAAAGGTTTCATCACTGGTCGTAAATTCCCCAGGGAAACAAATAATTTAAGGGCCGTTTCTGATAGAAAACTATAATTGGGAGTAATGAGAAGAGATTAAGGAAGGGAAGAAAGGAGTCTGAATAAGGCTCCAGGGTGAGGTATTCATATTTAATTGTTTTTTTAAGCAATGTCCGACTCCCAGATGCCAGCGTGATGAAGACATTTACAAATGAGTGGGTAAACAAATAACTCCATAACCCACACAGTCAACTACGTGCCTCTTAATCAAAGATGCTGTCTCAAAACTGTGCATTTAGAATTGGTGTTGCAATATGAAAGAAAAAATGCTGACCTATCCTATCGGGCTAGCAATGCGTTACTTATTTTTCATGACTTGCTAATGGATAAAAAACATTCCTTCTCCCCCTCCCCAACACACACATGATACCCAGTCTCTTCAGATTTTGAGATCTGTGTGTGTTGGGAACCACTTAGGAGTTGAAGCCTCACACACTGGGAGGTTAACTTATCCAAGTGAATATTATAACCAACAATTTCAAATGCATTGTTCAGATCCCAGGAGGCCTCAGGAGTGAAGGGAGGAAGATAGGCTAATTTTTATGTCCCTCCCACCACTACAGACACAGCTTAACATGGCTGTTCAGAACCAGACCCATAGGAGACATGGCGACTTAGAGAGGAGCCTCCTCATTCCCTGCTATTAGCTTTGTTGTGGAATCAAACAACATGGAGGGTTTGTTCTGAAGTGATTACTTTTCATTAGGCAAGCTACTGCTGTTATCTGAAATTTAACCAGATGTCTGGCTGATACAAGAAATGCAGCCACCGTGTCATAATGGGTGCCAGGAATGGGTTGAAATATAGCGACTGAATGTGTACTGTTGCACTAACCACTCACAAGAAAGTACACAGCCAGGCTGTTGGTTCCTCCTCTGAACAGGAGCACATGTGGGCATGTGCACATGAATATACGTGTGCCTACTTAGACAGTGCCTAGTATTTTCTCACTGGTGACTGCTAGATGAAAAATGGCCACTGACCAGAGAAGTGTAGGTTATCAACATCTTGTTTTCATACACATGTAGAAATGCTGACATCACACACATGTTTTGAGGCAGCATTGGCAATTTTGTTATTCTCCTGAATGTACGAACATGCACCAATGATGCACTAACATGTTTGCCTGATTCTTTTGACTTTTTCTAAGTGCAAGCAGGAAATGTTTCTAGTCACCGACTCCAGCGCTAGAGGGATTCTAAGTCTCACAAATCACGAGAGATTCACATTTCCGTTCTGAAACTAACAAGGTACATGGGCATTGGAAAGCCTCCATCCAGATCTGCAAAGCAAATACAATGCTGTCAAGCTCACTGATGAACTCAATCTTTTGTTTTAGCTTCTAATTAGCATTCAATATTGAGGTCTAGTGTGGGCCAGGGTCTCAGTCCTCTTTCTCCTCCTCCTCATACACACAAACACTCATGGAGAAATTCTATGAAGCTGTGACAATAAGTCTGCTTCTCATGTGCTTCCAACTCATGGGACACAAACATTCAGATTTCTATGACCCTTCTTGACATGCATACCTTTACTGATCCACCGCACAGGGGAATTCTGATGTGTTAGGTTCTCTGGGGTCTGTTGGGTTTTTCTACTTATCCTGTCTCAGTAATAGAGTACTGGGTAATTAATTTTCATTCTACACCAATGGTGATTTTTCTGTTTTCAAAGAGTTTTTATCCATCATAATAACAAGGACAACTTATTAAAATATAAAGCTTTCTGTGAGCAGTGACTATGGCTCCATCACCCACGCCCAGCTCAGTAGCTGTCACAGAAATCAAGGCCCATTAATTCTGTCTGAATTATGTGAAAAACAGCAGAACCCTGCAACAAATCTTTTAACGCTGCTAGAATCACAGGTGGGACTTTGTGACCAATGTTTTCAAGGTCTTTCAGAGCTCCCTGAGTCCCAGATTTCTTGGTGATCACATCAGTAAGTATTTATTCAGCAGGCATATGAGCAGATGTGTGTTCTGCAGGAAGAGTTTGTCTCATTCGCTGTCCTTTCAGAGTTGACAGTTTCAATTTCTTTTCCTGATAAAAGAATGTAACTTAATTCGGCTAACAGAGTGTGACAAATTGCCTTCATCACTCTTGCACACCATTCTGTATTTAGACATCTGTCTCCTCTTCCAGGTTCCCAGACAGATGGACACATACTCACCGCCAGGTGAAAACAATCTGTAAGCTTGGCCATTCACAATGTGGCCTAGCTGGCTTCATCCTCTAGAGAACTACAGGTTACACCAATCTCCAACTCTCAGCTTCAGTTGCAATCAATGGGATTCCTTGTTCATCCATCTAAGCATCAGTGTGGAGCAAGGTTAGAGGTGGAAAGTGATAGGCTTGCCAATGACATGAGAGAGGATGTCTTACAAATTGTCCAGGAGTTGTAGAGTCAGCAATAATACTTTCTACCTTACTTTTGTATAAACTTTTAGACTTGGAAGGTACAATACTAGAGATGTAGCTCAGTTGGTAGAGTGTTTGTCTAGTGTGTAGGAAGCCCAGAGTTCTAACCCAGAACCACAGACATCAGGTATGGCAACACATGCCAATAATCTCAGCACTCAATGGGATGAGAGGAAGTTTATGATCATCCTTAGCAATATAGCGAATTTGAAATAAGCCTGGGTTACAAGAGACCTTGTTTTACAAAGAAAGAAAAGAAAGTGGAGGAGAAGAGATAAGGAGGAGGAGGGAAAAGAGAAGGAGGGAGGGGAAACAAGGGAGGAGGTCTCTAAAACCATTGGGCTGCAGCATCAGCCTATGAAGTCATCAAGAAACAGATACAGGGAGGTGCTGGTCTGTTCAAGGTCACATGACACACAGGACAGAGCACACAAGTCTTTACTGGGTCTAAAGAAGGAAGGAAAAGAAAAATAAGAAAAAAGAACAGAAGGAAAAGTAGGTGCAGGAAAAAGAGTTGTATGAGGTTGGGAGGAGGCAAGGGTGGTGAAATGAGACCAAAGCAATACGATAAGAGGAGACTGACATGACTGACACTTAACTCAGGGAGTTTGAGATGTGTGTGTGTGTGTGTGTGTGTATCAAAGTTAACAGAACAGATCACTTTTGCAGATTCTCTTGTTCTTGCCTAGTCTCCTGGAGCACACTGGAATTGTGGACATTTGTGCTACCTTGACTACCTTTAACATGGGCTCTCGAGATCCAAACTCATGTTTGATACAAATTTGTGCTTGAGTAGAATGAGCATGTACTCAATGAACCTTCAATATATATTTGTAAATACTAATCAATATTGTCTGGGTATCAATTATTTACTTTCTTTATATTTACTTTCTTAACTTTCTTCATATTTAAAATGATAATATTCTCTGTATCATATTGTTATTATAAAGATAAGTAAATTTTTATATATTAAAGATATTATATATGTATAAATGCTTATGATATACACTAAACACTGAAATAGTGTCAACTATAGTTTTCATTAAGTAGCAATTCATAGCTAATGATAGTTTGAAAATACTACTATTATTCTTTGAGACAATTCTTGCAAATTATTAATTTGTACAGCCATTTTAGAAAACAATTTGGAAAATGTCTTACAAAGAAATAAAATAAACTATGATATAATGTAGCCATCAAACTGTTGGAAATGTGATCAAAGGAAATGAAATGAGTATATCAGAGAGACAATTAGTCCATAAAAGAGACTGCTATACTATTCACAATAACTACAATATACCACCAAACTAAGGATTTCTTAACACATGAACAGATAAGGCCTTGCAGTAACCATATGCATCTCAATACTATTCAGTCTTCAGAGAGAAGTGCTTTTCACTTTCAAAAACATGGTTGGGTCTGCAGGACATAAATTAAATGAAGCCAGGCACAGAAAGACACCTACTGCATGGTCCTATTCTGTCTTGTGGAAATGGCCAGTAGAATCGTGGTTGCTAGAGCTGGGTGGGGAAATTAGACAATGATCAAAATCAGTGATGTATGTCTTCAGTCCCCTCACTCAGAAAGATGAGAAAAGACCATGAATTTGAGTCCAACCTGGGATTTATGATGAGACCCTCTCTCAAATAATGATAATAATATCATTTTTATTTATTTTTGATTGCCTAAAGAGACACCACTATCAAGGCAACTTATAAAACAAAGCCTTAGATTGAGGGCTTGCTTAATGTTCAAAGAGTGAGTGTTAGTCTTCAGGCATCTATACTGGCCTGCCCTTGTGTTTCTGACACACTACTTCCTCAACTGTAGCCCCTAAGAGCACCTATTGTGCACATTCACTACATTCTCTTTTAAAAGGGCCCTGCCCACCTCCCATCTCTCTCTCTTTCTCTCTCTATCTCTCCCTTCTCTTCTGCCCCTCCTGTTCTTGAAGACCTGTCTCCCCTCTTCCCTCCCCCCTTTCCATTCCCTTTTCTTCAATAAAAAAACCCTTCACATAAGTTCTGTTGCATGGCACCATTCTCTTGCATGCTTCTTTTTAAAAACTGACAACAGTGCATCCATGACCATCACAGTGAAGACTGCAGCAGACATGCAGGAGCGACACTGGAGCAGTACCTTAAACCTTACATGTCTTACAACGCAACCATGAGGCAGAGAGATCTAACTGGAATGGTGTTGGTGTTTGAAGCCTCAAAGCCCACCTTCCTTCCACAAGGCCATCCTTCCTAATTCTTGCCAAACAATTCTGACAACTGGGGATCAAGAATTCAAATATATGATCCTGCCCAACCTACAACTTTGGAAGAAGATTTCAACTTTACAAGAGGTCAGGCTGGATCTAGAACCCTAAGCCAAAAGACCGGACTGGAAAAGGAAACCAAGGGAAAAAAGCCTGACTCAACAAAGACAAATACAAAAATCAACAACTAGACTGATAATCCTACCAAATCCAGATGCCTAGACACCAGTGTAAGAGCACAATCAATCACATAAAGAACAATATGGCACCACCAGAGCCTACCCATTCAATCACACCAAGACCTGAACAATTCAGTGCAGATAAAGCACAAGAAAATGACCTTAAAAATAACTTCATGAAGATGATAGAGGTCCTTAAATAGAAAACAAAAAAAAATCTGTTAAAGAAATAGAGAAAAAGACAAACTAAAAATTGGATGAAATTAATAAATCCCTAGAAGAATACCAAGAAAGCCAAGAAACAACAAATAAACAGGTGAATGAAACAGTTCAAGACCAGAAAATAAAAATAGAACCAATAAAAAGAACACAAAGAGAAGAAATCTGGAAATTGAAAATCTAGGTAATTGAACCAGGAATTACACATGCATATATTACCAACAGAATACAAGGAATGAAAGACAGAATCTCAGGTATTGAAGATACCATAGAGGAAATAGATTCATAGGTTAAAGAAAATGTTAAATTCAATAAATTCCTAATACAAAACACCCAGGAAATTTGGTAGACTATGAAAAGACTAAATCTCATAATTATAGGAGTAGAAGAAGGAGAAGAATCCAAGTTCAAAGCCCAGAGAATGTATTTAACAAAATTATATAAGAAAATTTTCCCAAGCTAAAGAAGGGCATCCTATAAAGGTCGAAGAAGCTTATAGAACACTCAAAAGATTATATCAGGAAAGAAAATCTCCATGCCACATAATAATCAAAACACTAAATATGCAGAAAATATTAAAGGTGGCAAGGGGAAAAGGCCAAGTAACATATAAAGGCAGATCTGTTAGAATCACAGCCAAGTTCTCAATGGAGAACATCCAGAAGGGACTGGACTGATGTCTTAGAGACTCTAAGAGACCATGAATATTAGTCCAGACTATAATTATGCCAGTGAAACTTTCAGTCACCATAAACAGAGAAAGCAAGATATTTAATGACAAAGTCAAATTTAAACAATATCTATCCATAAATACAGTCCTACAGAAGCAACTAGAAGGAAAACTCCAACCATAGGAAGTTAACTACACCCATAAAAACAAAGACTATAGATAATCTTACACCAGGAAAGACAAAAGAAAGGAAATATGTACAAAGATACACACCATGACTACCAAAATAACATGAGTTAATCATTTATCATTAATATCCCTCAGTATCAAGGCACTCAATTTTCCAATAAAAAGCCATGGGCTAACAGAATGGATATGGAAAGAGGATTAATTTTTCTGCAGAAGGATAGTCCACCAGAACCTCCTAGTTGGTTGAGAATTATTATAAATAGACTCTGTGAAGGCAAATTTTTCTCTGTATAGTGAAGAAACAATCTTTTAAATCAATAACTATATGAGGCCATCCTTTTGGTAATAAAGAAAGTAGTGAAATTCCAGATTGAAGAGGGCTCATGGGTTAATTACTTTGTTGACAGCTCTTACATCTGTCACACTTCTACATTTATTAGATTTCTTTTTAACAACAAATACAGGAGAATTCAAGGACTGGTTGATTCTTCAATCGGGTGAGCATCTAGTTGCTATTCTAAAGCCTGCTGTTTATCTTCTGTCAGTTAAGCATCTTAAAGGTCAGGCCATTGGTATCTCTAAAGATTTGCTAGTTGCTTTGTGTTCTTGTACAGCCTGAATGGCTGGTGACCTTTGTGTATAGTACCTCATAATATCCTTCCCAGAATTATAAGTTTCTGGAAATGCAGGAATGTTAATCTGGGTATTCCACTGCTGCAGCAGGTCACAACTCCATAAATTCACTGCAATATTGGACACATATGGCCTCAGCCATCCTCTCTGTCCTTCTGGCCCTATGTATTCAACCCATCTTATGCTTTGTTCCGCTTCAGATAGGGTTCCAATTCCTCATTGGTGTAAGAGGTCCTTCTGTATCTGTGTTGATTTCATTGCTTGAATAAAGAAGCTGCCTTGGCCTTTTGATATTGCAGCACTTAGGTGGGCAGAGTAGACAGAACAGAATGCAGGGAAGAAGGGAAGTGTGCCAGACACCATGATTCTCCTGCCCAAGACTCATGCCGGTAAGCCACAGTCAAGTGGCAATACACACTAATGGAAATGGGGTAAACAAGATGTGACAGCCAATAAGAGGCTAAAACTAATGGGCCAGGCAGTGTTTAAATGAATACAGTTTCTGTGTAATTATTTTGGGCATAAGCTATCTGGGCAGCGCAGGATACAGCCCACCACTCTAAGCTAGCCGGGAGGCTGGGGCAAAATAAAGGGAGTCTGGGACAGAACAAAGGGAGGCTGGGGCAGAACAAAGGGGCCCTGCACTCTCTTACTACACTAGTAATTGAACAACTGCCTCTTGAAGAAGCCAATTTGTATGCCAAGATTCTGGAATAATGATACTCACATATGTACCCATGTCTATCAAACCCACAATTACAATGCCATTTATATATACTCTTAGCTTTGTTCTTTGATCATTTATAGACGTCTGCCAGAATATACATTTCCTATTGGAATTTTTGATTTATCCTCTATGCTTATTCCATCATCCAGAACAGTATGGTCTTTTATAGAAGTCTCTGGATTATTTTAATTTTCCTGGTGAGACATGTCCCCTCCACAATGACTGGAAATGACTGGACCACTTTTGATTTGGGGGCCTGTGAAAGCCCCTCTCAAGGAGTTTCCCAGTGGTATCTGTTTGCTTTGTCTGTCTTTATTGATCTGAATTCATTGGTCCAATGTCAGCGTTTGCCGCACCTTCTACATACACATGAAGGCTGAGTCCTCCTATTCTTGCCATTCCCAGAGGAGATATTATTTCTGGGAATTCCTTTTCTACAATCCCTTTTCAGATGTACTATTCTACCACAATTAAAACATTTGACATTTTGATGTCTCCTCATTTCCTTGGAAATTGCTTCTCCTACCCAAGATTCAGTATCATAGTCAAATGTCTCAGTGTTCATTGTATGCAGGATACATTCATCCATTGGTGTTGACTTAACCTTTAAAGGCTCAAGTATCTTTTTGCATTCTAAGTTGGCATTTTCAAAAGCCACAGATTCTATAAGTACTCGTCGAGCATCTGGATCTGTTACTCCTATTTGTACAGCCTTAGTTAATCATTGTAAAAAGTCACTAAAGGATTATCTCTGGCCCTGTTTAATCCTGGTATATGGTTCAATTCATTTTTCTGGATCTTGAATCCTGTCCCAAGCATTTAAGGCTGCTTTGTGGCATTGGGATAAGATTTGTTCATCATAAAGAGCTTGATGAGGCAGAGGCAGGCGGATCTCTGTGAGTTCGAGACCAGCCTGGTCTACAGAGCTGGTTCCAGGACAGGCTCCAAAGCCACAGAGAAACCCTGTCTCGAAAAACCAAATAAATAAATAAATAATAAAGAGTTTGAGCCTGTGGGTCTGTATAAGTGAACTCACCATAAATTTGATCTTGGGAAGCCTCTAGTCCTTTTTCTTTTCTCGGTTGCTCTAAAATTTTAGTCTCTTCCCTGAAATAACATTTAAATATCAACTAGGGCCTGTCCTCCAGGACTGCTGAAACTAACTGAAGCCAATCATGTGGCTTTGTTTTAATGGTACAAATCTGTCTTTATCATCTCCCTAACAAATGTGGAATGCAAGCCATAAGTTACAATAGCTTGCTTAATGTCTTTTAGATAATTCATTCCTATAGGTATTCATCTACCTTCTTTGGATCCTTTTGAGCCTTTACTTTGTCAAAGTAGATTACAATGTAGGAAGCCAAAATCCTGGGTAAGTCATCTTTGACAACTACTGGCAATGTTGAATCCTGTCCTTGTACCTTCTTTCCCTGCTCATCAGCTCCAATAATTTCCTCAGTTGTTTCAAATCCTTTTTACTACAGCCTGACTTGTATATATCTCTAGTGATTTCATTGAGGCATCTAGCCTGTGGTCCTCATTCTGCACATGTGATTCCAAGGTCTGAAGTTTTTCCTTTAAAGATAACATCTTATCCTTGGATATTATTTGGAGAGTGTTCAAACTGTCTTCCTGGAGAGATACTCTATCTGCTAACCTATGATAAATTTTTAACAAATTTTGATTGTCAAATTCAACAATATGAATTCTTAAGATAATTTCTCAGTATCCTTTGACATGGATTCAATTTTGTCTGTCAAAATTATGTTACCCTTTTCAATAGTATCAATTTTTTTCAGGTAACCTTTGAATTACGATGGCATTAATCCTGTCAGCTAGCTGTTCATTATTAGTCTGTAAAAACTGTTTCATTTCTAAAAGTACTTCATTCTTGGCTCTGTTATCAAACCATTTTTTTAAAGGATATAATATAAAGAAAAAACTGAGTCCCAATATCCAATAAATGGATGTTATCACAATAACCGTATAAGCCTTGCAGAATACAATTCATAGTATTACCAAAAAAAAGTTACTAAAATTCTCTATGGTAATATTGTCTGCCATTATATAACTTTCTAGTTTACTGATTTATTAGTTAATAAAATATTTACCTGGTATGAGGTCTGGTAAATTGTTTTAGGTGTAATAATCTTTATTGTCCAGTAGGTGTCACGGTTGCAGAGTTGCAACTAGCAGTGATGCAACCAGTGGCCATATGAAGGTCCTGAGCTGCTTTATTTGCCCATCTTGGTACTGGTTAATACTGAGAAATGTGCTTTGCTTGACAAATTAAAAGCAATTAAATCAATTCCAAACATGGAGCAGAAACCCAGAACTCACTGGCAGGGAGCACAAACTGGAAGCTGCACAAGTCCGAATCATGCTGCCAGAAGAGAGGCCAGATGCATGCTTTACATTGGCATATATAGTATAAGAGGCCACACCCAAGTGGGCAGGTAGCTTAAAGGCTACAGGCTGTAGGAATTCCTACAGCAGGCCACAGTTACCCTGTGACCCAAACCACCCAAAGGCTTAACAAAGAAAGTAAATTATTGATGGAGGAAGGTCATTGGTTAATTAATAAAGAAACTGCTTGGCCCTGATAGGTTAGAACATAGGTGGGTGGAGTAAACAGAACAGAATGCTGGGAGGAAGAGGAGGTGAGGTAAGACGCCTCAGACAGACGCCATGCAGCTCATCACCAGGGCAGATGCGATGAAGCAAGCCGCTAGGTCAGACATGCTGAATCTTTCCTGGTAAGACTGGTGCTACACAGTTTATTAGAGATGGGTTGATCGGGATATGAAAATTAGCCAGTAAGGGCTAGAGCTAATTGGCCAAGCAGTGTTTAAAAGAGTACAGTTTGTGTTTTGTTATTTCAGGGCATAAGCTAGCCAGGCAGCCAGGAGCCAGGTGGCAGGAATGCAGCCTGCAGCTCCTTCAACAAATTACAGACCAGTTTTACTAATGAACACACTGATGCAAAAATACTCAATAAAATACTGGCAAACTGAATCCAAAAACACATCAAAAAGATCATCCACCATGATCAAGTAGGCTTCATCACAGAGATTCAGGGATGGTTCAACATTCAAGAATCTGTTAATGCAATCAATCCAATAAACAACAACAACAAAAAAAAACCCTACATGATCATCTCGAGAGATGCTGAAAAAGCCTTGGATAAAATCCAACAATTTTCATGGTAAAAGCCTTGGAGAGATCAGGGATACAAGGGACATACCTAAACCTGAAGAGGCAGTATACATAAAGTCAATTGCCCATATCAAATTAAATGGAAAGAATCTCATAGCAATTCCACTAAAATTATGATCAAGACAGGTTGTCCACTCTTTCCATATATATTCAAAGGAGTACTTGAATTTCTAGCTAGAACAATAAGACAACTAAGGAAAATCAAAAAGATACAAATCAGAGAAGAAGTCAAAGTATCTTAATTCGCAGATGGTATGAGATATACATAACCCTTAAAATTTCTACCAGCAAACTCCTACAGCCAATAAACACCTTTAGACAAGTGGCTGAATACAATATAAACTAAAAAAGAAAGAAAGATCAGTGTTTCCTCTATATACCAAAACACAAACACACACACACACACACCAGGATAGCTAAAACAATTCTGATGGTATCACCATCCCTGATTTTAAGCTTTATTACAGAGCTGCAGTAATAAAATTCAGGTGGTATTGGCATAAAAGCTGACATGGTAATCAATGGAATTAAATAGAAGATCCAGAAATCAATCTACACACTTACCTGTTTCTTTATAAAGAAGCCAGAACTATACAATGCAAAAAAGAAAGAATTTTAACAAATTGTGCTGGCATAACTGGATGTCAGTATGTAGAAGAAATAAAATAGATCCATATTTATCACTCTGTTCAAAACTCAAGTCCAAATGGATCGAAGACTAAAACAGAAAACCAGATACACTAGGTAGAAAAGAAAACTAAATACAGAACTAGGTAGAAAAGAAAGTGGGAACTAGCCTTGAATGCATTGGCACAGAAGAAAACTTCCTGAACATCAGTAGAGCAGGCACTAAGAAAAACAAACATGACTTAATGAAACTGAAAAGATTCTGTAAGGCAAAGGACAAAACAGCAACCTATACAAGATAGGAAAAGATCTTCACCAACCCCACATCTGATGGAGGGCTGATCTCCAAAATATATAAAGAACTCAAGAAACTAGACATCAACAAACCAAGTAATCCAATTAAGAAATATGGTACATATCTAAACAGAATTCTCAACAAGGGAATCTCAAATGGCCAGAAAAGACTTAAAGAAATATTCAACATCCTTAGCAGTTAGGGAAATGCAAATCAAAATGACTGAGGTTCCATCTTATACCTGTCAGGATGGCTATGACCAAAACACAAGTGACAGCTCATGCTGAAGAGGATGTCGAACAAGGGGAACACTCCTACATTGCTGGTGGGAATGCAAATTTGTACAGTCACTTTGGAAATCAATATTGCAGTTTCTCAGAAAACTGGGAATCTTCTAGCAAAAGATAATGGATAACACTGCTAGAATTCACAGGCTCAGAGAGACTAGGTAAAAAAGAGTTCAAAGGGGGATGACTGGACCTCCCTGAAAGGAGGAAGGAAAAGAGATGTCATGAGTGGACTGTGGGTGAGTTAAGATAGAAACACGAGTGATCAGGTTTGTTGGCACAGTTGAAGAGTACTGAAAGAGACTACTGGAAAAGTGGGGGTGGGGACTAAGGTGAAAACCTGGCACAAGGGAATCTTCTAAAAATCTCCTAGCAATACTGGATATGTAACCTGAACTGGTCATCTCCTATGACCAGGCAAAACTTGAAGAAAAAGGAGTAGGAAACTACCCCAGACACATAGCATTTGATATACAGTTTGTCCTACCTACAGGATGTGCTGGGGTAATGGTGTCTTAGAGATGAGGGACTGGCCAATCAATGATGGTCTATCCTAAAACCCATGCTAAGAGAGTAAACCCACCCCTGACACTGCCTGAAGCACCAAGACCTACAGACTGGAGGACCCATAGACCTGGATTGAACCAAACAGAGATGGAGGGGAAAATGTCAATGTAATGATACCTAACAATATTCTGTTATACTCATATAGATTGGTGCCTAGCCGAATTGTCATCAGAGAGGCTTCATCCATTAACCAATGGAAACGGATGCAGAGACCCACAGCCAAACAGTTGGTGGATGTTGAAAAATCCTGCAGAAGAGAGAAAAGATTATAAGAACCCAGAATGTCAAGGACAACACAAGAAATCTCACAGAACCAACTAACCTGTGCTCATAAGGGCTCACAGAGACCGAAGTGACAACCAGGAAACTGGCATGGCACTGACCTATGCCCTCTGAATATATGTTACAGTTGTGTAGCTTGGTCTTCTTGTGGTACTTTTAACAATGGGAGCAGGGGCTGCCTCTGAGTCTTTACTGGCTTTTGCAAACCTATTTTTTATATTGGGTTGCCTTGCCCACCCATAAGATATGGGGAGGTGCTTAGTCTTACTACAACTTGATATGCCATGTTTTGTTGATATCTATTAGAGACCTGCCCTTTCCTGAGCATAAATAGAGGAAGAGTGGAGGGGGTAGGTACAAAATGGAGTTGGGGGGAGAGACTAGGAGGAGAATTTGGAAGGGAAACTGTGTCTAGGATATACAAGAAAAAAAGAAACTAATATATGAGTCTACAGGGACCATTCTAATTTTAACTACCACCACAATAATCATAATAATAGAAAATAAAAACAATAAATAAAATTAGAAGCAAAATAATTTTCAAGAGATCTAGTGTCTGTCAGGTGACTGCTGGGAGAGAGAAGATATATTCTTCCAAAGTACAAAGTAAGAGGCTGTCAACTGTGGCCACTCAAAAAAAAATGGTTAACTGTGTGAGTACCACCCTGAATAGTTAAACTGCCCATTTCCAATTGCACACTTCATATTGCACACAATGAGAACATACTATTGCATCTGCTATTTTATAAAACAAAAGAAAGCCTGAATAATCATGCTTTGAAGTAAAGATTGGGTCCCTATCTTGCAGACATATTTGTAAACAAATATCTAAATTATTCTATTATTAATAAAAACTTGGGAGTCAGATAGCAGGGTATGAACCTGGTAGATGAAAAAAGCTTTGGAAAAAAAACCAGCTGACCCTCCTCTCTGTATTTCCAAGGGCCATAGAGGGCCCACAAAGTTCCCCAGCTCCTCCTCCTCCCCCCTTGTATTCCTCTCTCCCCATCTGAGTATGCCAAAAAAAAAAATCCCATGGTTTATACTGGTCAGCTGAGCGTGTTCCCCACCATCTGAATCAAGGTTCAACTTATTGACTATTTTGGGGGACAGGGTGAACAAATCTCCTGCAACATGTATTGATAAATGATCATTTCAAGTAAAGCTCTCTGGGATTCAGCACCTGAACACCTACTGATCCCAAAGTAACCTCCATCTGATCCTTCTACTCTCACAGACTGAAATGGGGACCACACCATGTAGACAGATGTATCCATAATCAAATAGTTAATTTGGATGCAAATATCAGCTGATATTTGCATCCTAACTTCAGGAGATTCCTGCACCCTGGAACATCTAGATTGGTTGTCAAAGGTTCTACAGAGACAGTTATCTTGAGATGCATGTCTAATTTTAAAATACTTAGGAATTAAAAAAAAGTTTGCTTAAAAGTTGATCTTGTCCATTGAGCTACACCTAAGTAACACTGTAATTTACAAAGGCTACATGCTAGAGTGTTTTTATAAATATTCTCTCTGTGTGAGGCAAAGTCATCCTGGGAAGGAGGGAATAACTCATCCTATTTTCACTGCATTTATCTTTAGGACTGGGACAAAGCGTGCTCCATTTGAATCCAGAGAACTCCTCTTTCCCATCACCTCTTCTCTTCTCATCCACTCTCTTCTTTCCCCTCTTCTTCCTATCCTTCCTCTCATTCTCCTCCTTCTCCTCTCCTCTTTCCTCCTTCTTTCTCCATGCCTCCCCTCCCCTTCCATCCCCTCATTGCTTGCCTCACCCTTCTTCCCTCAATTTTGTTACTTAAAATCAATACCCCTCAAGCCCACTGTGACAAACCTCGGAGTTTTCCATTCCCAGAGGAAACATATAAAGTCCAACTCTAATGTCCTCTGTTGTCAACTGCTGCAGATTGAATGCCCGAACACATGGTCTTAGTAGGACAGATCACATATACTGCACCAACTGTTGTTCCATTTTCTTCAGTAAGGAAGCCCTTCGCAATGATCACTTGGTCTTGCCAGTTATGATTAGTTGATTAAATTGAATGTTTTCTGGTCGTGTATAACAAGGGCTGAGTAATTTTTGGACAGTTTCAGTGCATAGTGAGTATTTACTATATATTAATCCATCTTTGGTCCCTAAAATGTCATTTCAAGGTTTTAAGTATCAGTTTCCTCATCCAGAAACAGAGAATATTTACCCCCAAAGAGGACTGAATTCACACAACAGTGATGCATTGTTATTTAAAAATTGTTATTGGACATCGTGTTAGATGAATTGGTGTTAGCAGGTTTGATTGGCATGTGTTTACAATGAATAATGACTAATACCTGGCTTCCAAAATCTCCATTCCTGGATTTTTTTTTTCCTAGAGCATCATACCATTGAAAGTTAAAACTTTCTGTTTCAGGATCAGATCTCAACAATGCTTCAAGGATTTATGGCAACTCTTTTTAACCTGGTGATGAGATTACCACCAGGCTTGTCCACACACAGCCTTGTCAACATCTCTTTTTCACTCTGTTAATTCTGTCCATCCGGTTGGCCTGGACTAATATCTCAAGGCATTTAGCTGTGTTAATTGAAAATGCCAGCCAAGAAAGATGCTTAAGAATGTTGCTGCCAAAGGCAGTCCATGGTTTTAAACAACCAGATTGATTTAAGGGCTTTTAACCAATTGCTCTATAAATCTCGTGGCCAACAGCTCAGTGCAGGTTGAAAGCAAAGTGGTCTTCCAGTTCCCACCAATGTGAAGGAGCTGCAGGAAGGGACACAGAGTTGAGGTGTCCTATCTTCAGAGCAGGTAGCATGTTTCTGGGAAGAGAAGAGACCCACAGATGGAAAGCCAGAATTTCAGCTCAGGGCTGGGTGTAGTAATAGGAGCTGCTGTAAATTTGATGGAGCAGGACACAGGAGAAAGCAGACCACAAAATGTCTAAGACCAGGGTTTCTGGAGACATAGCAATGGGAGTCCTTCATGGCACTGAGGATATTTCTTTACATGTCATGAGTGTGAGTTATCAGAAAAAAGGACAGATGATGGGACTTCCATGATGACCCTCTTCAAGGACCCATGGAACAGCTGGCTTGTCACTGTAATCCACTGACATCCAGATGGTAGGCCATGAAGAGAGTCTTAGCAATGAGAAGGCACAGTCTGAGGCTTCGGGAAGCAGATGGCAAGTCTGCAGTTCCAAATGATTTGCTCCTAGCAGATCTCAGGCCTCAAGTGTGGGACAGGAGAACACAACTAAGTTAATTTCTCCCCCCAAACTCAATGGGGTAAATGGACACATGGGCTCAGAATCCTGGCAGTTCTGAACTTGGTTTACATAAAATCTTTATTTCTTAAGGTCCTGGGGAGGGAGCCCATGGTCTTATGCATGCTGGGTTAGCATTGGCACACTATGACACCAACCCTTTCTATTGTTATTGATGTTGTTGTTTAAAAACATGGTCTCATCAAGCTGCCCAACTGCAAATAAAAACACTAAGTCTTAGGAGATTATGACATTCATCAGACATTTTCAGACACCAGAAGCACTTGGGGTATTTAACAAGCACATGGGTACATGGCGGTCAGTTTCCTTCTATACAATGAGAAGCTTGGAGTAGAACCCAGGAAGCCACAATTTATTCAAGAACACAGGTGGTTTTAACATCCACCTGGATGAACAGTATGGTACTGACAGACTTTTACCTCTTTACAATATAAGGGAAAGAGGATGAATTGCAGAGAGCCCACTAGGCTTTCCATTCAGTAGTACTATGCTTTGCACATGTAGGCTAGACAATATGGCTATAGTTCATTTTGTAAATAATATTTTATATTTAGTTATGTTTATGTAATACAGTTTGATCATGTCCATCTACCACTATCTCCCTCCAATATCTCCTAGTGCCTCTTACTCTGCCCCCTCTTAGCTTCATCTCCCCTTTTAGTTGTTATTAATAACCCCTTGAGTTCAATTAGTGACAACCATATCTGCAGGCCATATGCCTCATGGGCAACCTACCCTTAGCCAAGGCCCCAAAGAATAGTGATCCTTCCTTTCGCCCCCAGAAGATGTCAACTGACCACAGCAGTTCCACGAGGGGTGGAGACTCAGAAGCTCCTCCCCATCCATGTTAGAATTTTGACTGGTTTGATCTTGTACAGATGACCATGGCTGTTATGAGTTGGTGTGGGTAGCAAAGTCCTCAAAGAATGCTGGAGATAATGATGACCTCCATAGAGAACTGGCAGTAAGAATATGAGCTAAGATTGAAAAGGTTTTAAACATTGGAAACTTGGTGCAGTGTAGGCCTGGTTAAGTCAGCAGGGTTACCTTTTACTGGTGAACGGTTTGGTCTATATGTCTATGAGCACAGTGAAAATAAAAATATGGTGGAGAAAGGCACGTTATTGGGAAAGATGTAAAATAACCCTGGAAAGAATGGAGGCCATTTCTGTCTTCCAGTTCCCACCTGATTTACCCTGTGAACTCCTGACTCGTAATTTCTTCATTAGGAGATTGTCTTTGTAAAGTGTGATGTAAGTTGAGATGACCAAGTAGCAATCTGATTTTTATCTTACAATTTTTAGTAGTTACATGTCTGTCACTCTTGTGAGAGACTAGCTGACAAGAGCAACCCCGAAGAAAGGGTTTTCTCTGGATCACAGTGGGAGGGCCCCATCCACCATGGCAGGGAGGCTTGAGGCAGGAGCATGAAGAGGTTGGTCATTGCACCCAGAGTCAGGAGACAGAGGGAGATGAAGGCTGAGGCTCAGATGATTCTGCCTTTTCACTTTTATTTAGTTCAGTTTCCCGGCCCACATTCAGTATGAGTATCCCTCCTCAGGTAAACCTCCCTGCAAACACCCTATAGACATGACTGAAGGTGTGTCTCCTAGGTGATTCCAAATCCATCCCAATGGACAATGAAGACTAACCATCACATGCTCTAGATACAGCTCATGATGCCTAAAGTATGTTTTAAAGACCCTGGCTGAAGAATTAAATTGCCCAAAGGTTAGTGTGCCTGCAGGTCATCAGCAGGTTGCTGTAATGTACAGAATGAGTTGCAAGCCCTGTTGTTGATCCTGAGGCATCATTTTAACAAACCACTGGACAAGACTTTGGCTGTTTTTCAGAAACCAAAGATACTCGATCCTGCATTTGGACCTCATGAGCAGAGGAATGGACCTGAGTTTTTTCTTGTGTCTGTTTATCTCATGAACTGATTATAATGTACAATGGAAAAAGTAGAATTCATCCAATTAACTGTTACCTCAGAAGTATAACAAGTTACCAAAAATGCAACTCAAAGTCCGTGAGTTTGAGTTAATGCCAGTTAATGGGCTGTGCATAAAATACAACTGTTAAGTTCTTGCCATTTTCTGGTCTAGAACTTCTGTCTGATTCCTTACTTATTCCTTATGTTATGATCCATAGTTTTCAGATGATTGTCTAATTTGTGCATATTCATCTACCAGTCTGTTTATGAGTTATTTTCCTAGATTTGCCCCCTTGATTTTATGTAACTACAACAGCTGCGTATGTTCTCTGCATTGTCTAACCATGTAGAACTTGTATATTATTTCTGGCTCATCATTATGGGCTAGCTATCAGCCCCATTTATGGTTCAATTCATGTCTTTGGTCTCAAATTAAAAATATGGGATTAATGAATCTTATATAATATCTAGAAAGCAAAAGGCTATATCACCATGCTAGGATAAAGATTCTTTCAGAAAATCTCTTTCCTATCCCATCTCTGTCTCCACTTGTCACATGCCATCATGACATAAAGCAAGGTAATAACTTAGTATTTAAGATTGCGAATCAGAGGATAGGTTTCTTTTTATAGAATAGCAATTAGATAAATGACAACACCCTTGGATTTATTGCTCTTTGATTCTTCACACACCACCTAAGGAGTTCAAGGACAACTTGGACAGCGTAGCTCATAGCTGTTGGGATACTGTTCGTTGGTCTGGCTGTCTTACAGAAGTGGAAACTCAGAAATCTGTAACCTTAAGCATTTATAGATTTCTGACCCTTGGATTGAGCGAGTTAAGGCAGACATGAAACACAGTGTCATCGTCTCGAAGCAGCTGAGAATGGTGACAATTTGAGGAAAATGAAGTGTTGCTGGGAAGAGCTCTTGCAGCAGAAGTGACCCTCGCATAGTACTAAAGGTCCCTACAAATAATAAAACCAATTCAATTCTAGTGTCCTGACCGTGAGTCACGTTTGACCCCGCAGTCAGATGCAGTGCCCATTACAGAGGACGAATCAGGGTGGTTGGGAAACTGGGTCAGTGGCCCAGGACACAGCTTTCAACTCAGGGTAAGCAAACACTTTACTTACTGACTCCAGCTCCACCCTACAGTGTATGTTAAGTGATATATGTTGTGGGATTTCCCTCTGTATGCTCTGAATACCATTGGTGAATAAAGAATCTGCCTTGGCCTGTTGATAGGGCAGAACTTAGGTAGGCAGGGAAAACTAAACAGAATATTTGACAGAATACAAACCATTGTCCCACAGCAAGAAAGGAAGAGAGGAAGGGAGGGAGGCAGGAAGGGAGGAAGGAAGGAAAGAAAGAAGGAAATAAGGGAAAGGAGAAGGTGAAAAGGATTGAAGGAAAGAGGAAGGAAGGGTAGAAAGAAGGGAAAATGGAAACAAGATAGAGGGAGAAGAGGAAGGGAAAGGAATCAAGAAAAGAAGGAACAAGGGAAGATAAATGGATGGCAGGGAGGGTTGGAGGGAGGCTCAGAAAATCCAAATTGACTCCTATACTCCCACACACCTACCTATAATTTGCCCTAAGTCACAGAGTAAATGCTAGGAACAAAAACACAAATATAAGATCTACAGTGTGTGGAAACTCAGGACTCTACCCTTTCACAGCCCTGTTCACCTGTTCTGCTGTCTTGTTGAAACTATGTGGTGAGAACTGGCAGCTCTCTTGTGTGCACAAAGGTTGAGCAGGCATGCAAACCTTTAACTACCAGGACCACAGCAGGTCAAAATTCAGTTCAAGATCAACTCCCTGAAGGAATCTGCAGCTTTAGTGGTCATGGTAAAACCTTGTCTTCACCAACACCGGCAGAAAGCTATTTGAAGAGAAGAGCTAAAGGACAAGTAGCATGACATATTTTTGTTTTGATACTTTTACATAAATCCTTATAGCAGTTCTGTTCTTCATATCCCAAACTGTATAACTCCCTTGTGTCACATATCTTGTGCCCCAGTACCCAGGCCAGAGGCAGTGAGGAAATTAAGAAGACACAGACACGTATATGTTGAAGCTTGGATCAGGTGGGGTTTTCTAATGCTACTGCTACCTCACAACCAGGATCCTCACATGTTTATTAGGTCTGGCATGGGATGTGGAGGTGGCTAGTTTTGACAGGAGGTCTCTGCTCGTGAGCGGTCTTGGACTGTTAACAGCCTTGAGAAGGAAGTTGCAGTTTTTAGTCTTTGCCACATTGATCAATCATTCATAGATGCCCATCGGGGAAAACTTTTGTATTCCCCTTGAACCTGGGCCGTAGGGGTAATGGTTTTGCAAATTCCTCATTGGATAGTTGATGTTGGAGTCCTCAATAGGCTATGCCCATGTCAAAATACACATCAACTCAGAACTTCACTTATTCAGGGTTTCAACCGATCCCTACAGAAATCCCAAATCCAGATCAACAATTAGATGGGTGATTACAGGGAGGAATGCTTACTAATACTCAAAACAACTTGACTGAGTATAAAAACACTCTGAAATGAAGGAAGAGAGAGACGAGGGACCCCACCTCACCTCAGGAGTCCATTCGTAGGCAATTCTAGTATAAGCAACAACAAAACCCTGTATCCACAGTAAGTGGATGCAGTACTGACTGTAAAAAGCCAGGAATGAATTTGGGGGTGAACTAAACATTATTTTCCTTGATTGTGATGTGGATATACAGATGGGGATTTTTGAAATGATATGCCCACAAAGTAGGTGTTATATCATGCTGATTGAAATAGTCTGGTAACAACTGTTTCTCTGCTATCTGCAGGGAACCAAATGAAGCAACTCCAAGGAGATGCTCTGAAACCTTAATCTTATCTCAAACAAGACGAATCTGCTCATCATGGGTATCAAGCCTAATCAGGCAATTAGATGAGACTAAAGCATGCCAGTTGTGCTCTGCGCATCCCCCTGTGATGAGTCAAGTGCTCTTGTTCCACACATGGCTGCTTCTGAGAGCAGGTGAGAGACCCAGCTGAGGTTCCTGCTGAACAACACCCGCACCATCCGGGCAAGGTTTGTTTACAGGTAGAAGCAAGGGATGAATACTGTCCTGTAACCAAGAAAGTCATCGGAAAGAAAAAACATGGATACAAACAGTATAAAGCAAACAACACCCTCACATGGTGGTGGGTGGTTAGTACTTCTCTTGGTGTCTAAACATTGACTGTCTTCTAGAGGAGCATAGACAGAACCATGCAGGGACATATGACTGTGATGCTGTCACACCCAGGGACTTTGGAGTAAGAGTTGGAGTGTGATGCAGCTGACAGAAGCAATGTCACTCCACACTGGCTTAGAGCATTGGAGTAAAGAGACTCTAGGTTCTGTTCAGGCCTCAGTGAAGTTCTCCTCACATATTCTTCTCCCTCACAGTTGTTCCATGAAGGAAATAGCAACCATTTGTCAGATAGCCTTAACATTGCCTTTGGTGAAGCCTTCAGGAATTCTGTCTGGAACCACATGTCTCGCTCACAGTTCCATGTAGATGTTGTTACTGGCACTCCGTGAGAATGATACCGATGATACCACAAATATGTGTCTTACTGCCCATATATTCCAAGAGTTCTGAAAAAGACAAAATTGCTGCTGCCTGCCAACACCCCAGAAAGCTAGTTGCTCAAGAGAGGGTTTATAAAAGAAAGGAATGGTGTTGCTCTTTTCATAGTTTTGGAAAGGTGGACTTTTGATTGTATTTTTTTTTCTTAAATCTGAATCTCACACCTGCTGTTTCCTAGATTCAGAATTCTCTTATCATGGTCCTCGGTCTGTGTTACAAATGCCTGATCATCTTGAAGTTATGCCTGCCTGTACTCTCTAAATCCTTTGTTCTCAAACATATTATCTCATTTCATGTGTCATTTAAACATGGCTTCTCATGAAGGATTAACTATTTCCTATGGAAGAATTTCTCTTTTTCTTAGTATTTATAGTATGTAGAATAATACAGAAACATGGACAGATCTGACTAAACTGTTTGGGAAAAGAAAGGAAGGATGGAGAAAAGAAAGAAGTGAGGAAGGGTAAGGAAGAGAAGGAGGAAAAGGCAATGAAGGGAAAAATGAAAAATAATAAAGAAAGGGGAAATATTATCATCAAGGAAGAAGAAGTTCATAACCTTGGAAAATAATAATATAGTCAAAAGAACATAGGATCTAGAAAAAAGGCTAAGTTCAAGGATGTATAAAGCAAGATTATAGGATATTATGTATAAATGAATTGATATCTATGAAATCCCACAATGCACAGTAGTTCCTCAAAAAGTAGATTCTATTTATGTATTTAGAAATATATATGAGTGTATATATTCATGTAACAACCATTAGTTAAAAAAGAGGTTATGAGTTTGAAAAAGCAAAGAGTAGTATATGGGAAGATTTGGGGGGAGAAAGAAAAGGAGAGATGTTGCCATTGTATTATAATCTCAAAAATAAATAATTAAAAACATAAAAATAAGTTTTTGAATTGTGGTTGAAGACAAGTAATTATTTTCTTGCTGAATTCCAAACAAAATAAAATAATACAAGCTGGCAAAGTTTCTGAAGTCAGAATTCCTGTGTATCAGGATAATTTTCTTACAAACTTCAATTTATTTCTTTACTGCTAAAATAATAGCAATAACAACACTCCCCATTGACAGAATGGTTCCTAATCAGCTCATTCTCTACCCTGACTTTTCCTGCAGAATTAGATTTGTTTTAAGAGACGACATTGTTTTCAGCCCCAGAGTCCATGAGAATGTGCTACAAAATGCTTTTCTGTACTGCAAGTACAAGAAGTCATAATAAACAATGGTACAGAAGCTTGATAAGATGCATGGTAGAGTAGATTACAGAGGTCCCTTTCTCTCTGATCTTAGCTGTAATGTGCATCTCAGATGGATTTTTTCTTTCCTGAAAAATTCTCCTTGGCTATCTACTCAAGACCACCATGGCCAAGATGTTGCGCTTGCAAGAGCAAAGAGCCGTGCCTGCATCCTCTCTTCACATCCTACCTCCAACATACAAATCAAGATGCTGGAAGTAGGGAGGTGGAAAGGAGGATGCACGTTTTAGCAGGCTGAACCTCATCCTATCTTTCCAGATGAATGGCCCCTTCTAAATCAGGGTTTCAGGCCAATCTAACTGACTTTTCCACATCCTCATTTTGCAGGCGGGCTCAGTCCTTTGGTCCTTCTCTCTGCAATTTTATTAGCATTATCCCACCCTTTCAATATTCCCCATCTCTCTCTCTCTAGCTGTGTCTCTCCTTACTCTTATCCTCTAACACTAAACTCAAGCCCTAAGACCTGCATCTTCTTTATAAGCTGCTATGCTGAGATTGAATAAATGTCTAATATTCAGAGATACATTCAAGCCTTGCTCTTTACTAAATTCACTGCAAGCATTTAATGCTGGACACCATACTTCATCCTGTCCCTTATATATGCGCACGTAGAAAAATGAGCTGGACTGGGACTGAACGAGCATGTGATCAGACAGGACTCTTTGAATGTGGCTGACAATGAGGGCTGACTGAGAAGCGAATGATAATGGCACTGGATTTTGATTCGACTGCATGTACTGGCTTTTTTGGAGCCTAGCCTGTTTGGATGCACACCTTCCTGGACCTAGATGGAGTGGGGAGGGCCTTGAACTTCCCACAGGGCAGGGCACCCTGACTTCTCTTAGAACTGGAGAGGGAGGGGGAAAAAGGGTGGAGGAGTAGGAGGGAAAAGGGAGGAGGTGGAAATTTTTAATAAATAAATGAATAAGCTAATATCCAAAATATATAAAGATATCAAGTGATTATATATCAACAAATCAAATAACCTAATTTTAAAATGGCTAACAGATGTAAACAGAAAATGATCAGAACTGGAAACTCAAATGGCTGAGAAATGTTCAACATCTTCAACATCAGGGAAATGCAAATTAATAATGTTTTTATATTTCATCTTGGCCACCTGTCAAAATGGCCAAGATCAATAAAACAAATAAAAGCTCATGCTGGCAAGAATGTGGAAAAGCGAGAATGCTAATCCATTGCTGATGGGAATACAAACTGTATGGAAATCTGTGTGGCAGTTTCTTGGGAGAATAGAAATCTACCTACCTCGTGATCCAACTATACTCATGATCCACTCTCGGGCATATACCCAAAGTACTGAACATCCTACTATGAGACATTTCCTCAATGTTCATAGGAACTCTATTCATAATAACATAGTCGAAAATGGAAACAATAGTGGGTGTGAACAGATGAATGGATAAAGAAAATGTGCATCATTTACACAATGGAATATTACTGAGACATTTTTAAAAGATGAAATCATAGAATTTAAAAAGGTAAATGGATAGAGACATAAAAAACATTCTGAGTGAGGTAATCCAGACCCAGAAAGACAAATATGTTATTTATTCACTTTTATGAAAATGCTAGCTGTTAAGTCAATGATAGGTGAACTATACTCCATAGAACCAGAAAGATTAGGTATAGAGTAAGGAACTAGGAGGATGGGATAGATCTCCCAAGGAAGCAGAAATAGAATATATGGAGGGATGAGGGGTGTGGGGAGGACTGGAATGGGAGAATCACGTGGAGAGGGTGAGGGAAGGGTGGATAAGGGACAGAAAATGGGGAGGGACAACTAAAATTAAGGGCCAATCGAGAGGTTGTTTGGAAACCCAATAGAGTAGAAGCTTTCTAATGTGTGTGTGTGTGTGTGTGTGTGTGTGTGAGAGAGAGAGAGAGAGAGAGAGAGAGAGAGAGAGAGAGAGAGAGGAGAGAGAGAGAATTCTGTGTGTATGTGTGTGTGTGTGTGTGTGTGAGAGAGAGAGAGAGAGAGAGAGAGAGAGAGAGAGAGAGAGAAGGAAATCTAAATGAACTCACCAAATAATGGGAAAGACAGACCCAACTGGACACCTCTCAATACCAAATGAAGCTTCCACAACTGGGAATGAGTTACATCTAATTAAGTTGTTGGTCAAAGAGGTCCCATAAAAATACTCAATTCAGATGTTGCCAAGGCTATAGGTTGCTCTCCACAAACTGGTAGCGATACCCCATTGCTGAAGACAGTAACCACACAATTCCCTGAACATGGAGAAGTCAAGCTTTTGCTCACCTAGAGCATTCACACCTATGGGCTAGTATTCTTGATACTGGAAGCTACTCTGCATGCTGCCAAAGGAAAAAGATAAACAAACCCTTCGATTTACATTGGTAACCTGCCTGCAAGATATGCTATGGCAATGGTGGCACAAAGCTTGTGGGAATAACTAACCAGTACCTGATTTGATTTAAGGCCCATTTCATGCTAATACTGCTAGGGTGATCAATCAAAATAGTAGATGGCCAAGAAAAAATGAACTCAATGGCATCTTTGGGAGTTCTTTGTCTCTTAATGTTGTGTCAAGGCATTTTTTTTAACCTTACAAGTCCTTTGTATATATTATGGATTCATTTTTGTGGGATTCTTGTACATGAAGACTTGTGTGTCTCTATGCCTATGTATTTCATGTGCTTTTCCTTTGGCTCTTTTTCTTCTGTATGTTTTGTTCTATTCTGATTGTTTTTTTTTCCTTCATTTTGTTATGTTTTATCTTATTATCATCCCTTAGATGTCTGTTTTCTAATGAGAAACAAAATTGGGATATAGCCAAAGGGGAGGGAAGGTGGAGAGGAACTAGAAGAACTTGGGGGAAGGGAATTGTGATTAAAATGTGATATTGAGCCTATAGTTCACGATCCTAGAAAAGCTAAGTAACAAAGATAACCCTAAGAAAACATATATAGATCTACCTGGGAAGTCGAAATAGAAAGATCATCTGACAAAATTGGGAACATATGGGTACGGGAGATGGGAGGGTGGAAGGGGAAGAGGAGGGAAGAAGGGGAGAGGTGAGGAGAACTTGAGGAAATGGGATGGTTGATATGGAGGGAGGACAGAGATTAGAGCAAGGAAAGAGATATTTTGTTTAAGGGAGCCATTATGGGGTTGGCAGAAACCTGGCTCTAGAGAAATCCCAGGAATCCACAAAGATGGCCCTGGTTAAGATTCTAAGCAATAGAGGAGAAGGTGCCCAAATTGGCCTTGCCCTGTAGTCAGACTGATGACTATCTTAACTGTCACCGTAGAACCTTCATCCAGCAACCAATGGAAACAGAGGCAGAGACCCAGATTGGAGCACTGGACTGAGCTCCCAGATTCCAGTTAAGAGTGAGAAGAATGAGAATATGAGCAAAGAGGTCAAGACCATGATGGGTAAACACAATGAAACAGTATACCTGAGCTAATGGCAGCTCATCAACTCCATCCAGCTTGGAAAGGAACAAGCATAGGATTATCTTGTCCCTCTGAATGTGGTTGACAGTTGCATTGCATGACTGGGGGCCACTAGCATTGGCACCAGAATTTATCCTTACTGCTTGTACTAGCTTTTGGGGAACCTATTTTCTTTGGATGGATACCTTTCTCAGCCTAGATATAGTAGGGAGGGTCTTGGACCTTCCCCAAAGCAATGTGCCTTACCTTCTCTGAGGAGTGGATGGGGGTTGGGTAGGGGAGTAAGTGGAGGGAATAGGAGGAGGAGAGGGAGTAGGAACTTGGATAAGTATGTATAGTGAAAAAAGATAGTTTGTTTTCTTTTTTAAAAAATAAAAAATAAATAAATAAAACAGATTTTAAGCCTTCTTGCTCCAAAAAGAACATATTTTATGAAAAAAATCAATTTTCAATACAAACAAATTTAAAAATATACAGTCATCAATGAAGATATCTGACAGCAACTTTGGGCTTCTAACTCTATGCATACATACCTACACATATAGGTCCACCATCACACATTCAGCACACACTCTAACCATCCTCTAAAAAGAAATCAGAATATTCAGAAGACAAACCATTCAGAATATTGACAAGGCAATATTCTCTAATGTGATTTAGTTAACCAGACTATGGTCAGTAAATCATATAATCCATTCCTGGGGTGATGTGGGATTCTCCTCTGTATGCTGTGAATATGTTTTATTGTCATTGGTTAGTAAAGAAGCTGCTTTCAGCCAATGGCATAACAAAGTAAAGCCAGGCAGAACATCTGAACAGAGATGGAGAGAGAGAGTAGGTGGAGTCAAAGTGATGCCATGTAGCTGCCAAAGGAGACAGAGGCCCTGGAATATTACTGGCAAGCCACGAGCCTTGGAGTAAAATATAAAATAGTAGAATTGGGTTAAATTAAGATGTAAGAGCTAGCTAGAAATATGTTTAAGCTATTGGCCAAACAGTATTGCAATCAATATAGTATATGTGTGTGATTATTTCAGGCCCGAGCAGCTGGGAAACAAACAAGCTGCCTCTACCTACACAGAGGGATGGAATTTGAACAATACCTATTTGCTAACAATGTCTCTCCCCCCTCTGTCTCTCTCACACACACACCTAAGGAAACAGCAGTCTAGAATAAGAGAACAATAGCGATAAAACCTTGAGGCATGATGAAGCATGGAAATCCTATTATCAATATCTTCACAGTCTGATGAGGGGCACGCTGAAGTTTATAAATGGTAGGTTCTCTGGCCACAGAATATTTGCATATTTTTCATTGAGCCTAGGGCTCTGGCTGGGATCCTGTTGCTGGCAGGAGACTATGGTGTGTTAGTTCACAGTATGC